>CAODLS010917247.1:0-13731 GCA_948243855.1 Flueggea neowawraea | reverse complement strand
GAATTCGGCCAAATGAAAGAATCTGAAAATCAAAACATGAAAATGAGTTAAAAACCAAGAAAGAGATGTACTTTTACCTCAGAAAATGATTAAGAATGTTGGAGGAGCAATCTGGAAGAGTTTTGAACGGTTTGAGAGAGATTTGAGTGAGAAATGGAGTGAAAATGACGAAAATCTGGTTTTTGGGGCGTTTTAAGAGATGCAGATCAAAACACACCGTTTCAACAATTTCAAAGGTAACGTACGTCATTCTTAAGATCAACGTATGTTATGATCGTCTACAATGTGTGTCATACACCTTCAATGCACGTTGTGATGCATCCATTAGTCACGGATTCAAAAAAACACAACTCAACATACGTCGTTCCATGCCAACGTACGTTGATCATCCTCGCATTTCAGATAAGGTACGTTGTGACTACCCAACGCACGTTATACTACTTTTCCAGATAATGTACGTCTTGCTCATCTCGACAACGTGCTTTGTACTTAAGCTCAAAGCACGTTGTTCACTCTCCAACCATATACTCGACATTTTACGCTTCTAGACGTGCATCAGACCTCCCTCGAGGTTCAATAACATCTAATTATAGAAAAATACATCTGATTATCTTTAAGATCAAATCAAACTTGGTTAGAAAGCTACAAGAATCCTAATAAAAATGGGTGACATATTACATATATAGAAAGGAAGAAAGTGAAAGGTATTTCCTCCCAGTGAGTGCAGGGACTGAGAAAGTTTCTCTTCACTAGAAAATAGAAAAATAAAAATAAAAGAGAGTTGAGAGTTGAGAGAGTCCGACCTTGTAAAAGTTACAATTGTCCTCTTAGGTGTAGTCGAGACTAGTGGGTTAGTGTCAACATGTCGTGTTCGATTCATATCAACCTAATAAAATGTCACAATTAAACAAGACACAAATACGATACACAATTATTAAACATGTCTGAATTCTTTAACCCAAACGTGATCTGTTTATTACACATGTAACACACACAATTAATCAGTTGCCGAGGCGCATGAGGATCAATAGGGGCCCGAGCCTCTGATGCCACCGGAGGAGGGCTATAGGAGCCCTTCTTCGGCGGGGCTTCGCCATGACCTGCACCTGGTGTTACAGGTTACTGAGTTTGAAGGACAGGGACGAGAAGAGGATTACACGAAAGAGAGAGAGAGAGAGAGAGAGAGAAGAGAAGTGGGAGAAAAGGGTAGGGAAGATATTAAGAGAACGAGGAGAAGCAGTAACTCTAAGGTTTTTAAACCCTAGAGCCTGTCTAACTGAAATTATGCCAGCAAATCCCTAAGTTTTGCAAAAATTATACGACCAGTCCCTACCTTGTGAGAATTGGTTAAATAGTCCCTATCAATTCCAAAATTTCATGTCTTTTTCTCTTTCAGCCCTGCTTAGTGGAAAATTTGGCTTCGCCACTGTGATTAATACATTTATTTAAAAGGATGAATTGAAAAAATGTGATACATTTAACTCGTTTACACTATTAACACCATAAAACGCATGTAACCCATTTCATAAAAAATTCAACTTACAAATTTAATGATACATTAATTTAATAAAATAATCAAACTTTTATACAAACAATTTATTAAATAGTTCTTACATAGGTGATAAACATGTATCGTATAGACTTGTAACACGTTTACATGATTAAATTCTTTTTACTATTTCTTTTTTAATGTGTTATAAAAATATTAATTTATTTATGACTTTTTTTGTGTCATAGACGTATTGAGTTTTTTTTTTCTTTTTCGCTTTTCTTTTTTGTTGGCTTGAAATATGTTAATTAAATATGGTACATAATCGTGTTTCTATTTCATACGCTGGCTTTGAAATATTTAAATATGAATTGCATGCCTATATTTTGCGTTGCATATTTATGTGCTTTTTAGCCACTAACTGAGCTGGGGTCTCACCAAACGCCCATTGATAATTTTCAGGCAGTAGATTGTAGATTTCGAGATAGGGTTGGGCTTAGGCTGATCCCACCACTAGAAAGACAGTCCACAAGTTAGGCGAGGTCGGTCCGTCGGATAAAATAATTTCATTTTTTTATTTTTTAAAGTATTATATATATATATATATGTATACAAATATTGTAAAATACGTTAATTTAACAATTATTAATAATAATAATATTTTTAATCGATAGAGTATGTTTAATTATGTTTAGTGATATTTAAGAGTGTAAATTTACTTAATGATTGCTAAATTAATAGAGGACTAATTTTATCTTAACAAAAAAAAGTCGAATTTACAACTAAGTTACCTCAAAAATTAAATTACATACTTTTATCTCAAAATCAAAAGAGTGCTTTTTTCCAAAATTACAAAACTAGACTGTTTATACTTTGTTTGAATCTTGTTTTTGTTTTGTTTCTTATTATGTTTTTTTCCTTTGTTTAAAGGTTGTTCACACTTTTGTTTATATTCCTTGTTTTTAGTTTTTTTTAAATAAACTTGAGTTACTTGAGTTATTGTCTTCTTTGTGGCAGAGGACACAGAGGTCGGAACTTATAGAATAGATACTGTTCAGTTTAGGTCATAAACGGGAGATGTGTGACAAAGGGATTCTAGACAAGAGTTGAAAACGATAAATAATATATATGAAGTATTATTTGTACTTTTATTTTTCTTTTCGAGGATATTTTCTGTTAATTTGTGAGCAACTATTTCTGTTAAGTGCTAAAAAGATTTCTAGTTAATACAACGATAATGGACCTGATAACGTAATAAGCCCTCATAATTCAAATGATTGTAGAAAAATTAATTTCAAAACCTATAGTTGCAGATTGCTGACTAATCAATCAAAGATTTTCAGTTAACAAATTAGTTTGGAAACACTTATATATGTCCAAGAATTCAATTAATATCGGCGAAAAATTTCACAGCTTTAATTAATGCAGAATAATTAATAAATTTGATATCAGTTAACAATCACATCACTAAGAATTGGTCAGTCAGTTTAGAGTTTAAATATTAATTTGAAAACTGTGTTAATTGTCATGACTTTAATTGAAATATACTAGATTATTCTATTTATTCTTTACCAATTATGAGATTTAATTTCAAATATCTTTTTCGTACAAAAATGTGGTAACCATTTCGGCGATTAGAGCATTCAATTTTTCCTCTTCTAACAAGTGTCTTATTCAGAATTTTAACTCTTGACCTTTTTTTTTATCAGATTGTCTATTTAGAGTCAACATATTAACCATTGAAATCTTCTTTCAAAAAAAGAAAAAGTTAACTTATCTCTAATTGCAGTATTTTACTTAAGAAAATCGGTAATAATCTTACATTGCCTTGAGCAAGAAGTTTTAACCCATTAAAAAGTTTCACGTACCTTATAGCAGCTTCACTAACATCAATTTTCAGCATTTCAAGAAAATTTGCAGTCTTCTAATCATCCTAGTAGTAATTAGTATCATACGAAAGAAGACATCTGAAAATTCTTAATTAGGTTTATAATATTATATTAAAGAAGTTTACTCTTCTCATAGGGGTTTGTTTTCGACTTATACACCCGATTAACGATTATACGTACATGCACTAATTTAAAACAGAAAAAAAAATGATCATAATTTTAAAAAGGGGAATATGAGCATATGAGAGTTAGGATACCAAGTTTTCTATTAAAACTATAATTGTTTTGAAGGCCGTCTGCTCACTGTGAACCTGGTGACTGGTAAGTCTTCAATGTTTGATTCCATGTTCTTTCCGTCTGGCCTGGCACCGAATAAAATAGTGTTATCAGAGAGGAAATTTGGTGGCAAGTGTTCATCTGGACATAACCATAGAGGATAAGATCTCGTGGAGGTCTCCATTTGATACCACTAAACATATAACACTTTGGTACTCTTCATGTCATTTAATTGTATTCATATAATTACATGTAATCATATACCATTATAAAAATCTAACAAAATAATCCATTTGTCTTATGTAAATATAATCATATACATCAATACAAGTTATACATACAAGACAGTTTCAAGATAATATATTTTTTTTATAAACATATAATTATATATCATCTTGCGAATCCAAAAAGATAAAAAAAATTTTATGCAAATATAAACATATATATATATATATATATATATAAGTCATATATAAAACCTAATTTCAAAACTTTTATACACATAAGTCAAAATACTCAGTTAACTATACATATACATGCTGAAGAGGAGGAAGTCTATAGCACTAGTTGGTCGACCTATGACTCATGTTATCTGCAAACTCCAAGCTCAAGTCAATCAAAAATATGTATAAGCAATGGTCACCTAAAAAATGTTTGTACTTTATATGTTGCAACTCAATGAATACAAACCATCATAGATCAAACTAAAGCAAACACAAACATATAATAAATATTAGATTAACTATGTCATACATATGCATATGCCAAACACAAACATATAATGAATAATAGATTAACTATGTCATACATATGCATATACCATTGTGTTCCTTTTCATATATTGTGACCAAACAAGCCAAGTATCACTGCAGGATTCTTGTATATCACTGTGTGGTTATCCTGCCAGCACCGTATGAAAATTAACCCGAAAGTGTCATATGTATGACCTAAAGGTCCGAAGGTCTTCTATGTATTTTGCGAATATAAAAACATAATGATCACAATGCTTTTATTAAATCCAGTGTTAATGTATCAACATGTGAAACATTTGATAATCTATAAACATGTAGAAACATTTGATAAACAATATCCATGTAAAATCATTCCTTTTTATATAAACAATGGGCAATCTCAACATATTTATATAGTAAACCATGTAAAGATTCTCAATATGTAGCATATACCATGTAAATTCAAACAGTCACCAATTTATCCAAGTAATCACATCAATAGCACATCTATGAATACAAATCATATAACACATATTTGAATCTAATCTCCAATTTATACTCATCCTTTCAAGACATTATGTCCTGTTATCTTGCTTGGTCTCCCTCTCAAATTTTCTCGATCCTATAACATGTACTCGAGTTATTCCTATTCTACCTTACAAATATATGCAATGTACATGTATGATATGCTTTGAACACATCAGGTCCTATTACTACCCTATTGTAAATGCATTGGTTCATTTGATTTGAAAGGAAAACAATCCAATTATATCGAAAGAGATATTATTCTTAAGGTAGCTAAAGTTCTATTTTATACCATTCTGGTCAGTCCACTTATCCTCTAGTTTTGAACAACCAAACAAACTATTTTTGCTATCCAAATTTATCCACATATACTATGCATATATTATTATATGTATACCAAATTTGAGCCCTTAAATCATTGTAAGACAATCTGGCCAATTTTTCAAAGTTACAGCTCTTTAACAGAGTAACTTAAGTGAGCATCTTATTGTTTATTGAACCTAACTCATGATATACAAATCCAATCACTGTGAAATTTTGCATACATACTCTAGACACATATACAAACAAATTTTATGTTTTTACCATCAAGTAATTACGTGTTTAAGGCTATCAAAAAAGGATATCAAAATCATATAGTGTTACTAAAAAATAGGACACTCTCAAAGTAGTATTCAATTCAACCGCCCTAACTCATACTATACATATCCAATAAACACAAGATTATACAGACCACCCATATAAGACATAATTTTCAATAACTTTCATGTTTTAAGTTTAGTAAAAATTAGTCTCTAAAGACCTAAACAAAACAGTTCAATTTTGGACAGAAATCAAAACCCTAGACCCATTAACCAATCCATCAAAATTTATCCTTAAACCATGTTCTAATATAATTATTTGCACACAAAAACCCTAAACACATTGTTATATGATTAATATGCAGATATTGGTTATTAGAAGCAAAAGATGCATGAACTACTGATCTAGTCTCATTTTCGGTGAATATTAGTGTTTCTATCGAATTTTTTTTACCAAATCAGGCTTTCCTCTCTTCTTCCCTCTCTTTCCTTTCCTTGCTGCCCTCTCTTATGGTTAATCACAAAATTTTTTAGGTTTATATGCATTTAGTTTGCTTTTTATCATGTTTTAATGCAAGCATGAGGTGGCATGTGTTGAAAGGTTGATTAAAAGGTCCAATAAGAAACTTTTGCACTTATTTTCAATTTGGTCCTTCTACTACAACTATTTGACATTATTATTCTGAAATCTCTAAACTATTAAATGTAAAATATTTTTCCTTATCTAAAAACAAAGAAGACAAGATCGCTAAACAAAACTTTTACCCTCATTTGCATTTACTTACTTTTAGTACTTATCTTTCCCACCGATGCACTATCTAACATTTCTATAAACTTTCTAGGAAATTCCAATCTCATTTCACCAAATAAAAACAATTAATGCATTGTTAGACGCACTTATGTATCATCTAAATGATTTCTACAATGTTTGATGATGTTAATGCGATGTGTATCAATAAATTTATTCATATGAATATGTTATATGTCATGTATACTTGTGAAATGCATTGTAAGTCGAGGTTGTGACATAAAGGGTCATTCATTCCTTGCTAAACAATTCGCGAATACAATGATGAAAGAGACTTTATTAATGAAGAAAAGGATGCTAGAGAATTTGAAATAATAATTACCGCCACCATAACCAAAACGAGCAATAACCATAAAACGACGCCTTTTAGAAAAAAAATAGAGTAAATAAACAAAATCATACAAACTTAAATTCGAAATAATGTAACCGTGGATCAGAAATATGACACCGTACATCAACAATTATACATGCGCGAATCTGTAATATATAAATACCCTTATAATAACGTAATAAACCGTGTAATTTCCTCTTGGTTAAACGATTGAACCGAATTAGTTAAACCGGTTCTTGTTTACTTCTCCCCCAAGTGGGAAAGTGAGCAGGGAATGTTTGCAGCCATGGAGTTTGAACAAAATTACGAAATCGCCCGAACTGCCGATTTCATCCACACCAGGAACTTCACTCGAGTGGCTCTACAGGTAAAACAAACTGTTCCTTTTGTTCCAATTTGTTTTTCAGTTAATTTCGTCTACTTCGTGAGGAAATACAATAAATAACCACGAACTGGAATTAGTTTTATTATTATTTTTTAATTATTAGTTCCAGATGAGTTGCTTAAGGATTCTACGAAGATATCGAAAGCATCGAAAGATAAACTTCGGACACTGAAAAAGTTTAGTGATGTTACGACAGAGGTTCGGTTGTTTGTTATGGCAGATACAACGCACGGAAGTTGTTGTGTCGATGAAGTTGGAGCTTCGCATGTTGATGCTGATTGTGTTGTACATTACGGTCACACTTGTCTTAGCCAGTGAGTCTTGCTTTTGATTTCGTTTCGTTTTGATATAACAAATGGAAATTTTAATTTTTTTTTTCCTTTCTTGTGTAGGACTTCAAAACTTCCGGCTTTCTTTGTGTTCGGAAAGGCTTCCATTGATGCTTCCATCTGTGCTAAAAGTTTGTTAGTTTGTGCTTCGTCCAATGACAAGCCTATTGTGGTGTGTTTGAATGCTTAATTTTATTTATTTTTGTCAAAGATAAGATTATTTAATTTCAATTTGCAATTGTGTCTATGATGTATATTAGGATTTATTTTTGTGATCAGTATGTAAAGTCTTGCAATTTATTTGATGTACTGTTGTCTTTGTGTGATAATTATAGAAAGTCTTGCTATTTATTTGTTTTGATGTTGCCAATAATTATAATATTTTACATTGTTCGATATGCTGTATTGCTTGACAATTTTTTTTTTGAAAAGCTAAGGAAATTGTATGTTTCTTTTGGATTTCCTTCTATTTAGGTGAATTTATTCATGATAGCTTTTCAAAAAATAGCTTATTACTGGAGAGAGCGTCTTTTTTCATGTTCTGATAACTATTTGTATGATTTCTTTTTTTGGTGGGAAGGTACTTTTTGGGCTGGAGTATGCTCATGCAATCCCACATATTAGAGAAGAGTTGGTTGCAGGGTCATCAACAATATCGGAATCTGATACGAGATTCCTTTCCGCTGATGTTATTTGTTGGGAAATAGACCCCCAAAAAGATCAAAATTCTGATGAGCAATGTAAAACAAATGATGTTCTACATGTAGCAGGCAGCTCTAGGCACAAGATTGGAGGTCTGATTTGGAGTTTTCCTCTCGGATGGAGAATAGATGACTGCTTGCTGTTATGGATTGGTTCTGATAATTCAGCATTTGCAAATGTTGTCCTAACATTCAATAACTGTGAAATAGGTATAGCAATCAATATATTTTTTTGTTCTTGTTTCTTAGTGTAGAATTGTTATTTAGCTTGATTTTTTTATGGTCAAAATGTGAATTATTCAAGGTCACATTGTAATTAGTAATTCTCATATTGACTTGTTAATACTGGTTTTAGTCAGATATGACGCAAAAGAAAATTAGTTGGTGACAGATTTATCTCAGCAGAGAAGGATACTCAAGTGTAGGTATGTATCCGATGTTCTCGACATTTATATAATTTAACTCAAAAGTGAAATCTTGGTGGAGCTATTTTTTCCTGATGGTCTCTTTTATTTATCGTTTTAGGTTATTTGTTGTCTAAATTGTTTATTGTGACTAATATTTCTTGCAGATATTACCTAGTGGAAAATTCAAAAGATGCTAATATAATGGGAATTGTGGTGGGAACACTTGGTGTAGGTATGATTTTTTTTAATTGCTTGGGCAGAAAATGGTATAATAGCTGTTTGGTTTCCTGCCTTCCACTGTTCTGCTAGATATGGATGCCCCCAGGGTCTTGACATATTTCTGAATTTTCATTCTTTACAGATTAAGCTGTATTTCATTGACAAAAAAAAAAAAGGAATAAGTTATTCACTAGTTCTTTAGTCGTGTTCAAGTGTTGTTTTCAAATTCGTTTGTGTTGGTAAATGAATATTCTTCTTGTTCTCAAGATCATGACAAAGATTATGACGTTATTGATTTGTCTAATACATTATTTTTATCTCAGTTCAAATAAAAAAAATCTTTTTATTGCTGTGATCATTTGGATGTTTCACATTCGGTTTCCTATGTTTACAGATAAATGTATTGATAATCTATCATTCTACATCATTGTGATGTTTTATCTCATTTTGTTCCTTTTGATGATGCAGCTGGTTACCTTGATATGATTCACCAGAAGAAGGATCTAATTACTGGAGTTGGGAAAAGGGCCTATACTCTTGTCATGGGAAAACCAAATCCTGCAAAGCTTGCCAACTTTCCTGAGGTGACTACCATCTATTCATGAAGAGAATTTCCCACTTTTGATTGTAGAATTTAGTATATTCAAGTGACAGTAACAAATTTTATCTTTTGACAGTATGATGTCTTCATCTATGTTGCTCGTGCTCAAACTGCTCTCTTGGATATCAAAGAGTTTTTAGCTCCAGTTATTACTTCATTTGAAGCCATGCTAGCTTTCAACAGGTTGACGTATATTTCACTTCTTTGTGCATTGAATTTGAGCCATAGCTTGAAGAAATTTCCATTTTCTAAATTTCTTATGTACTGTTAGTGTTGAATGAAGTCTATGCTATATTTTTTGTTTTCTTGTGGATGTTAATGTTAAGGATTTCAGATGTAAAGCGAAACACTATTAGTGTAGAAGGATTTCTCTCTTCTTTGTTGGATATAAATGATTATCTTGAAGTAGTAGATCTTTTCTGCAGAGGAAGCAAATGGACCGGAGCATATGTGATGGAATTTCAGGATTTGATAAATGCATCACTGGTGAAAGCAACTAGTCATTTGGAAGAAGCACGCTTTTCTTTCATTCAAGGCACAGATATGTAGAAGATTTTGAGTTACAAGGTATTATTCAGTCACTTGTGCTTTACATTTTTTGGCCGGGGCAGTTAGAGAAATATGATTGGACGAATACTAGGTATATTTCTTATTTTAGTTTTAGTCATTGTAATTTTATTAGAGAGCAAAGAAGAAGATGGAGTTCTTGCATTAGCGAAAACAACCGAGAAGGCATTGCAATTGCGTGACAGAAACTCTACTTCCCTTATCAAGGGAACTATTAAATCAGGAGCAGAGTATTATGCAGCCCGAACATATCATGGTCTGGAGATGCATGGCAAAAATTCCACATCGGAGCCATATCTAATTGGTCGATCTGGAAAGGCGTCAGGTTATCAGAATGAGAAACAAGAAGCTGGATGATTTGTCTATGTTGTGAAATTATGAAAATCCTGGAAGTCTGTGATGAGAAGTATTTTAACATGCAACGGCTGATAGGATATCGGAGGCATGGATAGCAGCAGGGAATCGCCATATTCAGGTCTTGGGCGGTTGGACACAACGCGAAAAAGATAAAGACAGTGGCTGCTGTGATTTTGTAGTGGTGCAAAGAGCATATGTTATTGATGAGTTTAGTGTAAATGTCTAGCAAGTCAATTATTTTTCTTTTGCTTACATTGGCTTCCGTTGGAAATCGAATCTTCAATCTTTAGTTGACAAGACCCCAATATCACTAGGTTGTAAGTCAATTGATTATCAAATCAATTATTTTCTAGGAACAATTCTCTAGTATCGTTTTTTTTTTCTTGACAGAAAGAACATGAAAACCAAAACGTTATTGTAACCCATTTTGTGCAATCCGCGCAATTTGCTTCTCTGAAAATGTGGACAACTTGGACATTACTAAGCGTTGCAATAAATCATGTGTGTCACAAATAAGATGTTTGGTCACCCCTCCAATTTTCTAGGATTTTGGAGAAGCTTAATCGCAAGAGCAGAGTCGGTTTCGACTTGCAGATAGAATACCAAGATCAAGATCCTATCTCAGGCCATGATTAATAGCCCCAATTTCCCTAAGAGTGGAGAACAGAACCCCACATTTGCATTGAAACAGTCAATACTGAAGCCATTTTTATCTCTAAAAATCCCTCCCAACGAGAAGACAAACAAGAAAAGAAGAAGAGAGGAACGATGGAGAAGAAAACGGCAGTAAGCTCGTAACCGTTAAATGGAAACCAAGAAGAAAACTCCCATACCGAAAGTCCTGTAGCCCTTAAATGAAAGAGAAGAGAAATAGAGCTGTACTGTAGGAAATAAGTGACAAGGATATTATTGATCCCAATCAATCTTTGTTCTCCAGAATTAAGAAAAAGCAAAACGAAAAAAAGAAAAAGAAAGAAAAAAGGTGGAAGGTGTAGGATAACTGTCAGAGAATAAGAAATGTTCCTTTAGCCGAAAACTAGACTCCAACAATCTCTTTCCTGCTTGAATGAACCGGAGAATCAAACATAGGTAATTCAAAAGCACAAATAAATTCATAAAATAGATACACACACCATAATTTTTAACATGGAAAACTCCTTCAAAATGAAGGATAAAAATCATGGAACCTCTTTCCCGTCCAAATAACAAGTTTCACTATTAACTTAACAATGTTTACAGCAGCACAAAAACAATCATAAACAAAATCACAGCTCCAAATAACGAAAGAGAATAACAAGCATATAAGAGAACAAACATGGGCGTCAAATTTGACAGCAACCAATGACATTCTGAACTTAAAATCTAATCTCCACCATTCAGAATAAAGATCCAAATGTCCTCTACATACTGACAAAAAATCACTCCAATCAGACCACGAATTCCTTTTTGATCGTAAAGTTTGATCAAACTCACCAATGCCAAAAACAAACCCAGACAGCTTATGTTCCAGACATTATAACTTGAAATCCAGCTGTTAAAATCCGATCACCACCGTTCAGATTGAAGAACACATAAAGACAAACATGTCCCTGAAAATCAGCTCGATTAGACCACAAATGCCCTCCAAATGATGATTAGATGAAGCTGGCTCTGTGAGGATCTCACTCAAAACTCTCTCTCTATCTCTTGTCTAAAGTGCCTGCACAAATGACAAACTCTCTTGCTCAAAAATCCAAAATTGGTTCGGTACAACATTCAAAGAATTTGTATGTCATTCAATGGCAAGAAAATTGATTCAAGGTGGTGTCATTTTCTGCTTAAAACGTGGAACAACTCAACGATCTTCATACATGGGAACTGCACAGTAGTAATTCCTGCAAAACCAAGGCAGACAATAGTTCTGGCAACAAATTATCTCATAATCTTAACATCCAATGTTATTATCCACTGACTAGCCATAATAAGAAATGAATTATAAAGAATCAGAAGCATAATACAGAAAAAGTACCAGAAACATATGCTTGTTTACCCTATAGAGCTCAGTTAATTTACCCCCCAACAGAAAAAAGAATATAAAACACAAGAAGGAGAACTTTGTTGAGATCCTTCAAATTAAATACAATGGAAGTAGTGAAGAAATTTTCTTACTCAAAGAACATTGCCGCTAAACTTCCAATTCATTATGTAATCCAAAATTACTGATTATACACCCAAGGAATGAGCTCAACATCAACCTGGCTACACCAACACTTAAGTTTACCTGCTAAAAAGAGAAAAGTAATAATCAGACATTGTAAAAGTGGTGGAGATTGTTTATCTAATCTATCAACACTAATTTTAACTAGAAAAAATACCATAACAGAAGATCTAAACAGGCTGCAGTATGTTAGTGAAAATATACCAAATTTCCCATAGAGTAAAGAAAAAAGTTTACACTGAATTTCACTACTACTGACTTCTCACCAATGTTTTGAGGGTTCAAACGCTGGTTTGCTTTTTTCATTGCCAGTCTTTTAGAATGTAAGAGAACTCAGAAGAACCAGAAGCTCCGAGCCCCTCTTGCTATGCCCTCTCTGCTACTGAAGCAATATTGATTCATAAATCTGAATTCCATCTTGCTAAGCATAGCACTACACTTTGAGAACTTCATATTATTTCTTCCATCTGCTCCAGACACATCCTCTGAACTTGCTTCTGCTTAAATAGAAATGAAGAAACCATCTGAGATTTATACATAAAAATAACTGAGCAATATACATAGAATAAACTTATAGTCTCCTGCTTAACAGCCATTTTCAGTGATACATTTCTGAGTGATGTCCTAGAGTAAGTAGTCTTTATGAAATGAATCATTCAAATTAAACACAAAAAAATGCATTAGAACTAAGTTTCAATATTGTCTTTCGCTAAACTATATAAAAAAGGTGATGTGCACATTTCAACGAATTTAGAGATCGTTCTCTCTTTTTTTTTCTTTCATATTCTACACACCAAAATTGATCCAAGATTGAATATGAATTCAGAATGAAAAAAAAACATGAATTTCAACAAAAATTGTGTATAGGTAATAATATTTAGTCAATCACCTAAATATATATTCTCAATGCATTAGATTCAGATTGATAATTCAAAACTCCATTTCTGTTAGCCATACTTTCCAAAACACTGCACATTGAGAGCTTGACTCCGAAGTTAATGTCAAATGTTATCATGATTGACCTGTCATAAAAGGTATTCGTAAGTTAAATGCAAAGCAACAGCAACTTAAAACAGTACAATGCCAAAAATGTGTGCATGTTGTACTCTATAGAAGTCATTAAATTTACAAATAAATAAAATGGAACAAAGTGAATTTTGGTGAAATCCTTAAAAGGACAAAGTGGCAAAGTGATTTTCTTACTCAATGAACATCATCATTAAACTTCCAATTCATCATGTAATCCAAATTCTTGATTTTACACCCGAAGAATAGTGCTCATCATCAACCTAGTTACACCAACACCTACATTTTCCCATCAAAATGCAAAAACAAGTA
>CAODLS010917148.1:0-23002 GCA_948243855.1 Flueggea neowawraea | reverse complement strand
GTTTTAGCTTTTGCACAAAACAAATTCGCACATGCCAAATCCTTAAACTCCCACTTTCGAGTTATTCCTTGCATACTCAGCTTGTTCTTTCTTAGAACTAGTTGGTATTAAATAAAGTTATGCTATAACTTCATTGTGAGGATTCAAAAATTTGAATTAACTATCTACTAACGATGGAATTCAATAGAGAACATTGAATAAGGTAACGTTTCTCACTTACATGAGTTTGAGCAACATACCCTCAAAGGTGCATCGTCTCACATATTGTGCGCCTTTGGTAGTGAACATTTTACACACAAAATGTTGGCATTGTTCATGTTCAAGGATTTCCTCAAAAAATTTTGTCTAATCTCAATTTCTTAAGGACTTAAGGTTCTTAAACCTTTTTCTTCGCCTTTATATTGAAATTTCTCCAATAGAATAAGACGTTATTGAATTCCTCACAATTTCACGTTTGAGATTAGCGTGGATTAGGTGCAACTCTATTTGCTCTTAACTTGTAGAAAAGAAGTGTTGGATCATGGGTGATCAACAATAAGTTCCTTATGTGTTTTGATGATGAGCAAAAGGTTTTGATGAAGAACAAAATGTTTGGCTGGAAGTGGAACACGTTGGAAGGCTTAGAATTGTGAAACAAGCAACAATGTACGTTACAACAAAGCTGAAGTACGTTATCTGGAAAACATCGTGATCAACGTACGTTGGATAAAACCACAACATACGTTATGGATAACAACGTACATAGAGAATCTGCAAAGTACGTAGACGTGGCTCAGGCAGAAAACATAAGCTACTGGATTGTTTCAGACAAAGAATAATGTACGTCATACATGCACAACGTACATAGCAAAGAGTACACCGTATGTAGATAATCTGCAACGTATGTAGACATGGAGCTGAATACAAACAGAGGCTACTGGATCCTTAACAACGTACGTCATACATTTACAACGTACGCAGTGAAAGATCACAACGTACGCTGAGGAAAGACAACGTACGTCATCTGGAAATGAAGCATGATCAACGTACGTCTTCAAATGCCAACGTACGTTAGCTGAGTCACAAAAAGCTGCAACTGCATTAAATGCACTCCAACGGCTAGTTTGTCACCACCAACGGTCATATGGCATGAATATGCTATAAATACATCAAGAGAATGGCAGAAACGTGTTGAACAACATCAAAACTCATTGTGCCAAATTTCATATCAATTACAACCTAGAAAAACAATCAATCAAGCTAGAGATCAAAGTTCAATCATCAAGCTCAAATATTCAACTCTAGCATAGTGCTTCAACCTGTTGTAAACAATTTTACATACACTTTGAGAGTGTGAGAAAGGTTTGTTGTGAGCCTAAGTAAAACAACATTGTAGAGTTTTGTTATGAACCTAAGTAAAATAACAATTGTAGAGGTTTGTTGTGAGATATAGAAAACAACAGTTTAGAGGTTTGTTGTGAATCTATAGAAAATAACATTGTAAGGCCTTGGAGGTGTTGAGCCGAAATCAACCTCATGTATTGGCCTTGTTGGATTGAGCCGCAATCAATCATCGATAGTGAAAAGCCTAAGTGAGACTTAGGTAGTGGATGTAGGCAAGGTTGGTCGAACCACTATAAATCCTTGTGTCGATTTCGCTCTTACTTTTCAAGTCGCTTCCGTTCATACAAAAGCTCTAACCAAAATTCTCCAATAAGAAGTGGATAAAAAAAACTTTGGACATCGTCTTTGATCAATTTATGACCAATATCATTAGCTATCTAATCATATAGGCCTTATGCCTTTACTCACATGATTAGGATACTTGTAACAAGTATCAGTGTTGATGGTCAAAGACCACGAGCTTAGTTAGTGTCACTCCAACTAACTATTCTTTAAATGCAATTTATAAAATTATTGCACCTCGATACTTGTAAAAACCATCCAAAGTGATTTCATCATCCTTTGTACTTACAAGATGATGGATATAGTGAAATTTTCTTACTTCCACGTCTATAGACATTACGGTCCATAAATGTATTGAGTGGTATACTACTCCTCCTTAAATTCAGCCTTAGCCAAGTTTAAAGGGTACAAACTTTTGCTCTCAGAGTACACGCTAGATTTTCATAATCTAGGATATACAATTATTGCCATATAAGTTCAACATATGTGCTCGTATGACTCAGTATCAATCGTCTTTACAAGAAGTGAATATCATAAATAATATGACAAATAACAAGACATAATTGCACAAAAGTAAGTCATAGCAATACACATATATTTACTATCCAACCAAAATTAAACTAACATAACCTCTTATTAAGATTTGAATCGAAATGTACACTAGGTGCACATTTACCATCTCGGTCTCAATAATTAACTATACTATATTTAATTTTATAGACAATAAATAATGACTGTTTGGATTCACCTTTAAAGTCCACTTGAATTAGGAAAATCCATGTTGGTCATCTCAATTCTTTAGACAAACTCAATAATTGAACAATATATTTCTTCATATAAAATATTGCATATTAAATTAAGGCAAATCAACATAACAATAAGCCAAAAAATAATAAATGAAATCAATATTATTTATTGAACTAACATGATATCCAAGCAATCAATTTCAATGTTAAAACACGTTCATTAACATTGGTCAGTATTAACACACGAATAATGCTTAAATATCCCTAATATAATTCCAAACTTATATAGCACTAAGCTTATACCTACCAATTTGGATACATAATAGACCACAATCCAATATGTTAGAATAGAATTCAAGAGTGGTAGTACCAATTTTTTGAAGAATTCTATAAATCATACTACTTTAAAGTGAATCTACCACATCTCATGATATTTTTTCGCGATCATGGTTTAATATTAGACATACCAATGTCAAAACGTTTTTATTTTCTAGAATCTCCAAGTATCTTTCCAACATACTTAGGAAATCATGTTTCCATAAAATTCTAGTATGAACCAATACCTTTAACCAATATTGGTGATGAGAATCATAATCTCTTATGAAGAAAGCGAACATTCATCGATTATGCGCACTTACGCACAATTATTTTATTCTTTACAACCTCCACAATCCCAAAATACTCGTTTTGGGAGTCGTGCAAATTCTCCCTTAATTCGCAATTCTTTCAATGCAACATGGTTTTACTTCATTCGCATATTCGTAATAACTTACAAATAAAACGGGTATATACGCACTCACGTATTCCCTAAATAATTGAAATCTCAATTCAATTACCTAAATGAGAACCATATTTGCATGTTTTTAAAATCAATTATTTTGAAAACTAATTTTTAAAATAATTCTTGGCGGAAAACACATTTTTCACAATTTTTAAAAACTTTTAATATTCAAAAAATTTGGAAAAAATAGTTTTGGAACTCAAAAAATTGTGAAAAATATATCAAAAATTCCAAATAAATATAAATTTTAATTCTGCAAAAACTTTTACAAAATTTGGAGGTTAAGACACGTGTCACGCTCTGACACGAGCCACATGTCTATCCCACGCGCAATCACGCACCGAGTGTGCAAGACACGCGCGACTCCAGAATGCTACTACGTTTCGCAGTCGCGTAGCTACATGTGTCATGATGACACATGTCACAATTTCATTGCTCCAAAATCTAATGACGTGGATGTCATATGTCATCGTGACGTGTGTGACACGTGACTGTAGTGCCACGTGTCAGAGT
Organism: Flueggea neowawraea; assembly: GCA_948243855.1. Lineage (NCBI taxonomy): Eukaryota > Viridiplantae > Streptophyta > Magnoliopsida > Malpighiales > Phyllanthaceae > Flueggea > Flueggea neowawraea. Next base: position 19,297 of record CAODLS010917148.1, on the reverse strand, counting down.
GACGTGGATGTCACGTGGTGATTATGACATATGTCAGATTCACATTAGTGCACGTGTCGTGTCTATCCAAAAATTCTTTCGGAAGCTTCTGTCACGTGTCAACTTCTGATTAGGCCACATGTCACATATGACATGTGTCAGACAACGATTGGTTGTCGATAATTGGTTCAAATGCCACGTGTCAATTTTTCATTTGCCCAAGTTTCAGTCAACTTTGACCGAATTATTCCTCCGCCAAGTGTCGCATTCTGAGTGGGCTGTGTGGATGAATCACAACTTGCCCAGTCGCCATTCTTATCAGATGAAAAATTCATCTCTAAGCTTCTCAGTCAGTATTTTTCGATCAGATTTTCGTCGATTTGACCACCTTTCCGATAGAATTTCGCAACTAAACTTGGGAAACTAGTGTTTTTGAGGTCACTGATCTCAAATATTTTATCAGAATTTCGAAAATCTAACTTTCAGTTTTCTGTTCTGGACAGACTCGAACCAAAAACGTCGTTCGAAACAAAAAGTGGAATACAATAAATTCATGGTAGATATTATAGACAGAGACCAATAAGAATTTTGAATCATAATCCAAAATTCGTTCTCCGCTCTGATACCACTGAAGAAATCTAACTACCGATTTAACAGATAAACAATATAATAAAGTATATTTGTGTTGTCTACCTCGATTCATGCAGAAGGTTGACCCAACCAACAGCGGAAGACAAAGGTAAAGATCGGTTCGATGTTGGTCTTGCGAGCAAATTGCGGTCGGGTTGGTGACAAGGGTGCTCGTCTATTTTACAGCCTAGATGTCACGTGAATCAAGACTATCGACGAGCGAGGAGCGAGTGAAGAGAGAGGTTTCCTTCCCCTCTCTCACGTTTTTGGTGTGGGATTGGAATGAAAGAATGGAATCACTCCCAGTCTTTCATGTTTAATATATAAGCATCCAAATGGGTCATAAGCCTAATGAGTTTTGCACATGGGCCTTAAGGATTCATTTTAATTGGGCTCGCCAATTGGTCTCGGCCCATCGTTCCGGTTCATACATTGACCAACCGAGTTTGATCCACCTATCATAGGGGGACCGCTTTTTCCAACATAATATATAATTTGAAGTCAAATATTTGATGCAATGTTACTAAATTTAATTGATAAAATGTGATTTGAGTCATATAAATATGAACACAGGCTTAAAAGCCTACCAAACGCACATGTTTAAATTGCAATTACAAAGCAGAAACTGTTGACATGGAGCAATTTGTCCGGGTGGAAAAAACTACACAGTTCGTTTTTTTTCTTTTGTAGCGTAATGCTTTTTCATTGTTGTTTTCCACTTGGTTTGATCTAAAAAGTGCTGAACACGAGAAAGATACAGTTTACTTTTACATTTGCCATACTTATCCGCAGATACTGTTTTTTTTTAACTGAATCCGCCGATACTGTTTAACATTATATTAAGTTACAAATCAATATAGCAATTATGATGGGTCGATGCGACCAAATAAAATTACTTAAAAAAGTATGAAAATTTTCTCTTTGATATTGTCGACAACAACACAACATTTTAAACTCGAGAGAATGTGAAAATTAGAAAAAATTACGCTAAATTTAATTAAAAAATAATTTTTTATTTATATTTTTTGTTTTGTTTTTATTTTCTAAAATAATATTAAAAATTTTAGTGTTACATAAACAAATTTTTTATTTTTTTATTTTTGTTTTCTAAAAAAATAAAAAATTCTCACAACTTTTGTATTTGAAAAATGTATTGCTCAATGCAAGTAAATAAAATAACTTGTCATTTATTTCTGGTGTAGTATTGACTTAGGCTAATTGAGTCCAATTTATTTAATGAATTTGGAAATCTGCAAAGTAGGTCATTTTTTGCATAAATTACATTTATATTCTCACATTTTCTCAGTAAATAAAAGACTCTATTACACTTAAGAAGTGCATTTTCTACACACATACTACACATCTAAAATTCTGTCAAACTAAATATTAACTTGAACGTGAGAGAGTCTTAAAAATTAATCGACCTCACTTTAATTTGGTTCTTGCAAGATTAAAGGTGATTCAAAGTATTCGTGATCGAACATTCATTCTATTCATTTATTTTATTCTTGTTGCAAATTTGAAGCAACAATAATTTTTATTTTTGTATAAAATCCCAAATTTTTAGAAAATAGAAATTAGTAGATAAAAATATATTGCATTAATACTGATCTTTTGACATGGACATTTTCAAGGACTCACAAAGAGCAATAAAAGGCTTAAAAGGGGGACAAAAGGACAAATCCTTTGAGATAAGATATGAACACCCAAACCTACAAAAAGGCTCAAAGGGCGTCCTTAGCAACTTCAAAGAGGTGCTTTATTAGTCGGAAAAAAAAAAGAGAGGTACTTTATTAGGTAGTAGCAAGTTATTTTAATTTTTACCTCCAACAAAAAAAATTATGTTAAATATTATATGCTCCTCGCATGCATCAATATATTTATTTATTACTAAAATTTAAAATAAAATAAGATTTTAAAGAAAATTAAAAACAAAGCATTAGGCTAGGCCTACAACCTGTTTGTAATTTGTTGTAATTATAAGTAATTGATATGCACCAAGTAAAAGAAAAAGAGTTAAACAAAATATTTCATCTTAAAAGTTTGATTTTCATAAGAAAATTTGACTTAAAACCTCGTTCTGATAACGCAACACACAAATAAGATTCTATTTTAAAAAGAAAAAAGAAAAAATTTAAATCTCAACTTGACGTAAAGCAACAAGAGATTCTGCAAGACTTGGTGGGGGGACATGGAAGAGCACATTAAGTTGATATAACGGTATGATACCAATATTTCCAACCATTTGAAATAAGATGATCAAAATCTGTAGTGAAGTGGGTTTTAATTTTAAACGCAGTCACTGAACTTTGTTGATTTATTTAACTCGGTCATAAAAGTAATATTTTGTTCAAAATGAACTTTTTTATTTGTTCAAAAATGTCACTTTGGTCATTTCTAATGAAATCCAACAACGAAAATAAAATGGAAAACATACATGTATTTTTTAAACTTACCATATGCCATGTAAATAATTCTAAACATATTAAATTTTTTTAAACACTTAAAAATTCTTAAATTCCAATCTCTTAAGATCAAAAACTTGAAAAACCACTTACAAATAAAAGTATATAACATTTACTTTCATTATTTGAAAAGTAAAATTACATAAATCAATTATATATTAACAAATTATATATTAAAAAATAAAAAAATTATCTTTTTTATATTATAATATATATAAAATATTGTTGAATGTTCAATGGAGATATTTTTTTCAATATTTTTATTCAACATATATGTTTATGAATATTTTAGCTCTAAAAGACAGATTCTCTGCTTTTTTAATATGTAAATTATTATTGTTTGATCTATTTTTTATTCATTCAAAAATAAAATACCATTGGTATATATGTCAATTATATGTGTTAAAATAATATATTTTATCAAAATATTTTTTTAGTAAATTAGGAGATAAAAATTTGTAAATAATTGTGGATTAATAAATTGAATAGATTATATAATAAAAAAAAATTATATATATATTTTTGGATATTTAAGTTAGCTAAATAGTAATATATGTAGAGGCCAATATAGAATTAGAAACTGAAGAGCAATATAATAATAATAATAATAATAATAATAATAATCTATACCTGTATAGAAAGGGGCACGTGTTTGATCATTCAGCAAGAGGGTGGGATGTCTGAGAAAAGACCTTTCTGTACATCATGTAAAAGCTCAATGTTGTACACATGTGAAAGGCACAATTGTAAACACACATGGAAACAGGTTGCAACAACTGAGAATATTTGGATGAGCATCTTGGAGGTTTTGACACTTAGATATCTATTTTACCTTCAAGTCCCAATCTCTCAATTGTTTACCTTTTAGTCCCTATTTTGTTTGATTTTACGAGTTTTATTTTCTATTTTAGTACTATTTATTATATTTGTACCTATTAAAACACCTAGTAGTATTTCTCTTTTATTACAAATACAATATTATACTTATAATCGGCACTTGTCATGGTCATATGATGGTACTTAAAAATTATCTTCTAAATAATTATATAAGTATTCATCTCTCTATCTTAATTATAAATATATGAAATGATTACTATATGAAAATGTTTTATGCAATGCAAGTATCAATAAAATGTATGCTATGCATGATAGTTTCTAGTTGGGGTGTTACATACTTTCCTCCTTTTAAGAATTTCGTCCACGAAATTCAATACCTAATTTTTCGAATAGGTAGGGATATCAACGTTCCATATTCTCTTCCGTTTCCCTTATAGCTTCTTCTATTGAATGATTTCTTGAACAAATGGAAATTTCTCTATTTCTTAACTGCTTTGTCTTATGTCCAATAATCTTCACTAGATCTTCAATGTATTTTAAGTTTTTTGCAATTTCAATCGGTTGATCACTCAATATATGGGTAAGATCTGATATGTACCTTCTAAGCATACTCACATGAAAGACATTGTGGATCTGAGACATTTTTGGAGGTAATACCAATTTATATGCTAGTGGACCGACTCATTCCAATATCCCATACGAACCAATATAACGAGGATTTAGTTTACCTTTTTGTCCAAACTGAATTACTCCTTTCCAAGGTGAACCGCTGAGGATATTTTTTTTGCTAACATTGTACTTCGTTTCTCTTCGATGTTGATCTGTGTAACTCTTTTGTCCATCTTGTGCTTCTTTAGGTTGGCTTTTCACTATGCTTATCTTGTCAACAATTTCTTGAACTAATTCAGGCCTTTCGAGAATTCTCAAATCTTCTTCATCTCTGAATATTGGATTTCTGCACGTTCTACCATACAATGACTCGTAAGGTGTCATTCTGATGCTATTATGATAATGATTATTATAAGAAAAAATTATAAGTGAGATATAATTATCCCATGAATCTTGAAATTCGAGTAAACAAGCTTGCATCATATCTTCCAATGTCTGAATTGTTCTTTCTGATTGTCCATATGTTTGAGGATGGAAAAGCTATACTAAAACTCAATCTTGTTACCAAAGCTCCTTGTAAACTTTCCCAGAAACGAAAAGTAAATTGTGGATCTCTGTCAGATAAAATAGACAAAGGAATACCATGCAATCTTATAATCTCATCGATGTACTTCCTAGCCAATTGTTCAAGTGTAATACCCCATTTAATCAAAAGAAAATGTGTTGATTTCATAAGCCTATCTATGATTATCCAAACTGCATCATTCTTCCTTAATGTCTTAGGCAATCCTATCACAAAATATATCATAATATTTTTCCATTTTCATACTGGTATTTGCAAAGTTTGAAGTTTACCTGTCAAAGCTTGATGCTTAGCTTTAATATTTTGACAGACCAAACATTTCAAAACAAATTTAGCTACATCATTTTTTATCTATAGCCACCAATAATGTGCTCGCACTGAATGATACATTTTTGTTGCTCCAGAATGCATTACATATGTTGCGTTATGTGCCTCATCCAAAATTTCTAGTCGCAGTCCGTCAACATCTGGAACACACAGTCTACCATTTAAAGTCAACACATCATCTTTTAATGTGAAAGTGGTATCCTTTTCTTCTTTAACCTTCTCAACAATAGCCAACAATTTCAGATCTCGAAGCTTTGCTTCTTGGATTCTTTCTCTTAAAACAGGCTGAATTTTCAATGTAGCAAGTAAAACTCCACAAGTATATATGCTCAAATCAACATTTAAAGTCTTCAAATCAATCAATGAGGGTCAATAAGATACTTGAGGACATGCCAACTACTGGTAGCTTTCCGACTCAAAGCATCGACCCCCACATTTGCCTTTCTTGGATGACACTCAATCATACAATCATAATCCTTGAGAAATTCTAACCATCTTCGTTGCCTCAAGTTCAATTCCATTTACGTCATCAAATATTTTAAACTTTTATGGTCAATGAAGATTTGGAAAGTTTCTCCGTAAAGATAATGTCGCCAGATCTTTAGTGCAAAAACTATAGTTGCTAATTCCAAATCATGTACTTGATATGACAACTCATGAGGTCTCAACTGTAATGAAGTATACGCAATCACTTTACCATATTACATTAATATGCAACCCAGACCCTAATATGATGCATCGCTATATACAACGAAACCAACAGAACCAAAAGGTTATACTAATACTGCCGCTAATGTCAAATGTTGCTTTAGTTCATTAAAACTCTTTTGGCATGCATCTGACCATTGCAAAAGGAACATTATTTCTTAACAATTTGGTTAATGGTGCGCTATAATTGAAAACCCCTCAATGAATCAACGATAATATCCATACATGCCAATAAAACTTCAGATTTTTGATGCATTCTTCGGTGCTTGCCATTTAATAACTACCTCGACTTTTCTTGGATTGACTTCAATACTATGATTAGAAACCACATGACCCAAGAAAACAACATGATCTAACCAAAATTTACACTTATTGAGCTTAGCATATAACTGTTTATCTCTCAAATTTTGCAACACAACTCATAAATGTTGTTCATGCTCATCCCGACTTTTAGAGTAAACCAGAATATCATCAATGAACACAATAACAAATTGGTCGAGATAAGGTTGGAATACCTTATTCATCAAAGCCATAAATACTACTGGAGCATTTGTTAGTCCAAATGGCATTACTAGGAACTCATAGTGACCATATCGTGTCCTAAATGCAGTCTTTGGAATGTCATCTTTGGAAATCTTTAGTTGATGGTATCCTGATCGTAAATCAATCTTGGAGAACAATTTAGCACCTTGCAACTGATCAAACAAGTCATCTACCCGAGCTAAAGAATGTTTGTTCTTTATAGTCACCTGATTGAGTTGTTGATAATCAATACATAGTCGTAAGGTTCCATCTTTCTTTTTCACAAATAACACAGGAGCACCCCATAGTGATACACTTGGTCTGATATAACCCTTGTCAAGTAATTCTTGAATTTGCTTCTTTAACTCTTGCCATTCCTTTGGTGCCATACGATATGGTAGAATAGATATTGGTGCTATTCCTGGAACAAGCTCAATAGTGAATTCAGTCTCTCTATCTAGAGGTAGTCCTAAAAAATCGTCTGAAAATACATCAGGAAATTCTCGAACTACCAGAATTGCTTCAAGTTGGCATTGAGTAGTCGTAGTATCCACTACGTGGGCTAAATAAGACATACAACCTTTTTGAATCATCTTGAATGCATGAACGGCCAAAATAAACAAGATGAGACAACTTAAGACACTCCATGAAAAGTAACTTTCGGTTGATCTGGGAGTTCAAATATTACTTCCTTGGTGTAACAGTTAACCACAACATGATGGCAAGATAACCAATTCATACCCAAAATCACATCAAACTCCCAGAAGGTTAATATTGCTAAATCACTGAGCTAAACTCAGTCCACTATTACGAGATCTTTGAATTTGTAACCTCATTCCAATTCTGGTGCTTCAAATGCATCTTCTCATATCTGAAGTATGAATATTTATATGATCAATAGCCTACTAGACTCTCTAATTGGATTGCTTTGTCCTTTCTTCGTCTAATTAAACACTTCTACATTTTCTTTTCTTACCTTTCAGTTCAGATTGATGTAACTTAAAGTCTAATATACTTTTCTCAAATCAATAATTGTTAAATTGCATTGGATCCTAAACTTTAGATCTTATTTAAGCTAACAACATTTATCCCTTTCTGTAGTTCTAAATTTCATGGCATAAGTGGACAACTATCTAAACTTGATTTCATATTCTACGACTGACATGTTTCCCTGTTTCATATTTGAAAATTTCTTCCTTTAACCTTCTTTGAAGATTTTTCGATCATGACCATACCTTTCCTATAGTTTGCAATACATCTTATTCAAAATCCTTTTTGTATGTTTAAACCATATTTCTTCAGCCTAAAGGTCACTCGTAACGAAGAAATTCTTAGCACCCCTTTTTCCCAAATTTATCGTATCATCTATTTAGTCTTTATATTATATTTTGAGGTACAATAGCACAGATATCAATCCTTTTCCTTATGAGTAGGTGGGGCATATAATGCATTATGGCAATGACATGCATCAGCCAAACCCTCTCTCCTTGATTGATCATGGTAGTCACCACAATCATTAACTTTTAAATGTTAATACAATGCTATACCATATTATGTATGCAATGTATGCATATGCCCAATGAATCATAACCCTGTTCTAATGCAAATAATTATGTCACACCCTATACTATCGTATATATATTTAAATTTACACTATAATATTTATTTATATTAACGAGACATAAGTTCATACATATTATTCATAACTAAATGTGCATATAAAACTTTTTTTGGACATTACATATAAACATGTTTATTTATCATACAAACAATACTCTATATTTTCTATCAAAATTATATGTATAATGATAATATGATGCAAAGAAGAGAGAGTGTGAGACCCAGCCAGATGACCTGTGCTCCATATATGAACGAATCAGTCGATCAGCGTCACACTTGATTAACTTTCAAAATCTGTACAGCTAAAGAACCTGGGAAAAACATAGCGATTTATATGAGTCGCTACTCAATGAGTGAAACACTCATCAATATATCCACAACAAATAGCACACGCATTTGAAATAAATATTAATCACGCAATATGCTTTGTTGCAAGTAAATGCAATTCCGATTTCAATTTGGAGCTTGGCCAAAGCACGATAAGTCTCTACCCGGGTCTATGGAGATATTTAGTCTCGAAACTATAAAGCCGACAATTGTTCTTTGAACTATATGAGACTTGAAGTCTCGATCTTTGAACTATGTGAGACGTTGAGTCTCGAATCATTTGAACTATATGAGACGTCTCTGGTCTTTTCATTTCACTATATAGGATCTTAAACATGTTGGCCTAGTCCGCATTTTAGGTCAATAATGCAAATGAGACATATCAATCAAATCTTTGATCAAACTATGAACGATATCTACAACTATAAATCATATCATATCTATCTCATATTCACTTGTGTACGATGAACGTAATCATATAAAATAATATCATATCATGTTGCGATCATTTCACTTTAACAGTTCATAAACAATTCATATATCAAACATATCTCACTCGTAAGCAATATCATAGATCATATATATTTGCACGTGTAGGAAGCAAATCATTTCATGTAATTCATATATTTGCATATCAAGACAAATTATCAAAATAAGCACATTTCATTTCACATAACAAACAAGTGGAGACACCTCTAATTTCTACTCACCGGGTCTTCGATTTCGTATTGAGTCCACTCTATGAATAATTGGATCTTCTAGGTATATAAAATATTAAAAATTGCATATATGAATATCAAATACATCTTTTTTGCAATGTTAACAAGTTGTCCCTTAAATATAGATTCTTATTCAATTAAGTCCATTTACCCTTACGAATGTGCCGGTTATATGTACTTAACTAATTGTATATCAAATTCCTCTATCTATTTTGGAGGATATGTTCTGGTTATGTACTGGGTGTTGTGTTTTAACAATGTTTCAGTTTGGTCCCTGTCCTTGAAAATTTGTCGAAACACTCCTTATAACAATTTATCAGCTTTATTCCCTACTGAACGGTCTCTGATCAATTTAACATTCTAGGAGTTACAGAACTCCAATCACTTTTGACACAAATTCTATATAAAATTAGGCATCCTAAACTTTCTGTTGATATGTGTTATGAATTTTAATTCAACTTGTAGAATTTATGGTGAATTTCCAAATTCAGTCCAGTCGCTGTTCTGTTTTCTCTTCCGGACAGACTAGACATGACTGATATTTTAATCATAACTCATTCATTTCAGCACCAAATTGATCTATGAAAATTTCTTTATAAACTAGACACATATATATTTCTAAGGGTATAAATCATGTTATCTAGTTCTGTCCACCGAGGACGTAGTATATTCTGAAATCTACAGTCAGATAAAAGACATAATCATCTACAATTGTTATGTTTTATCCGTTTCCAAATAAAGTCTCTAAGCTTCTCACAATTACCATTCAAACAGACTACTATTACTGAATTCAGAATCTGGGGAGTTCCTACTATTTTGGCCATAACTATCAAAAGAATTATAATTGGTTTAAACTGTTTTACAGGCATATAATAGACACATAAATATACAACTTTTATTCTTTGAGGTATCTTAGAATCCATCTCTATCAGTTTCAAAAATTAAGAGAAAACAGACTGTTGTCAAGAGTTCTAAGTTTCCAGAATTACCTTTCACTTAGTCTTGCTTGATTTCCACGTTGAAGAGGGCTTATCTTTGTGTGAGAAATTGTTCTACAGAGATGAGAAGTTTGAAGTTTGGTGTGAGAGTTTGGAGGTTCTGTGTGTGTGTGTGTGTTTTTTTTTGCTAAGGAAAAAAAGTTTATACTTCTTAATTCATTTTGCTGATTCATGCCCCCTTGTCCTACAATTTCTTTCTTTAATTCATTGTAATCAATTTGTTATGGACATGTGTTTAGCTGATTTTGCAACCATGGACAGATCTATATTGTTCACAAACACACATGTCCAATTTGGATGAGCATATTGGAGGGTTTAACACCTAGATATTCAATTTACCTTCCAAGTCCCAATCTCTTAATTGTTTACCTGTTAGTCCTTAGTTTGTTTGATTTCACCAGTTTTATTTTCTATTTTTAGTATGCGTTCTCTTCCACACTCGCCCTTCTGATTTCCTTTTCCTTGTCGGTCGTGGTCCTCATTAGATTTCGTTTTCGTTTTTACATTGATATATTCATATATTGGTCTACTGTTTAAGCGGTTGTAGGAGTGTGCTTTTAGTTTTTTTTTTTTCCAATACAAAAAGAGATGCTAAGGATCAAGAGGGTTTTGTTTAGTTTATAAGTGGTTGTCGACAAGATGATGCTAAGGATCAAGAGGGTTTTACTGTTGTTTCTAACTACCCGAAAGACAAGTTGGAAGAGGTTTCTAGCCGTGGATGTGTCCGGAATTGGCTGGAAAGCTGTTGCATTCATGGTATTTGATGAAATGTTTATGTGATTTTTCTTGCTTTTGTTGGTGGGTTTTATTTTCTTTTTAATTGGGTTTCGTTAAATAGTGGTGAAGCTACCTTTGTACGCGTTCAAGAGTGTGAATAAGATTGATGGCCAAAGAGGTGTGCCTGGAGATGAGAACAATGAGCCAGTGGTTGCTACAACGAAGTAAAATACTTCATAAACATTACTTCCTCTGCATGTGTTTGTCCTTCTTTTATAGTGTCCCCTACCGTTGTAACAGATGTAAAATTCCAGATTCCTACAAACTTGCACATAGAAACACAGATAAAATTAAACATTAATGATCATAGATAACAATCAACAAGAAAATTGAGATAAGGAAAGAATGTTATGAAACCCGGCTAATAAGTTGATCTACCAAGGAAAAATGTGAAAGAGAAACCTGAAGACAATGAAGATAAAATACAAATTTAAGATAATTATCACCCAAAACCGGGATTGATTTTTATATTTGGTTTGAAATTCATAATCATGTTACCTTGTGGAGCACATATACAGTGAAAAATGCATCAAGTACCAGAACTCATGATACCACCTCAGCCTATGAAACGAACCACTAAAAATATCCACTCTGTCAAATCTTCGTTAGACACTCTAGAATCCTCTGAAGCACCATCCCTCGCCACCATCAAAATCCAGCAAAAACAGTCAGACCACCATCACCGGAACACCATCATAACATCATAAAGCCCAATGAAGCCTGTGTCACAAACAAACACTTTGTTTCGCATCTACAACTCCGTCATCACCACCACCGAAAATCACCATTCAATCCCCTTAATCATCTTCATTTTAGAACTAATGAAAACAAGAGGGAACCGGAAAAAAAAAACAAAGAAAATGGAGAGGCTATTAGAGAGGAGAATGGATTTTGAATCGGCAGCTTGAATCTGCTTGGCAGTATCACTGCTAAAACAACAGGACCACCAAGAATGGCGTCTGCTTCGAATGTCAAATCCACAGCAAATAATAGAGACCCTAGGCTTCAATTTTTCAATAGTGATGGCAATACTTTGGACCGACACCAACGTGTGAGAGGGAACACGTTGGTGGCAAAGATCATCATGGTAGTAACAGTGGTGCGAGAGAGGGAAGGAGATAGTCAAAGAAGAAAAAAAGGAAGGGACCATAAGGAAGAGAGAGAGAGAGGAAACGCACTAGGGAACACACTAGTAGTAGTAGTAGCAGCAGCAGTAGGAGTAAGAGTAGCAGCAGCAGTGGGAGGAGGAGGAGGAGGAGGAGCAGTAGGAGTAGCAGTAGGAGTAGCAGTAGTAGTAGTGATGGTGGTGGTAGTGATAGTGGCAGTGGTATAGTAGTGGTAGTCGTGGTAGTAGTAGTAATAGTGGTGGTGGTCGTAGTAGTAGTGGTGGTAGTGGCCGTAGTAGTCGTTGATGTAGTAGTAGTAGTGGTCGTCGTAATGATCGTAGTGGTAGAAGTAGTAGTGGTGGTGGTAGTAGTAGTAGATTTTGGTTTAACTTAAATGTGAGTCCAATAATTACAATTGGAATTGGAGAAAAAAAATCATTAAGTGAAGTGGGCTAAGGTCTTAAAAGAATAGAAAAAAAGGGAATGAGGTTAAAAATCAAAATATAGTATGTTTTGTGAAAAAAAAAACAGGCTACATGAATTCTTAATTAAGATAAGTTTGGAAAGGTGGCAACCGACTCAACTTTGTTTACATATATATACATAGAAACCAGCTTGCTTTCAACACCCTTTCTTCATTCTAAACCATAGGAACCGAGCCAACCCTTACCTGAAAAATATCAACACTTATAAAGCCAAACTAAGGACAAGATTTCTTCCATAGCTTGTCATCCTTTTCCAGTCACCAAGGCATTTATAAGCAAAAGGTACTCCTGAAGTTGTAATATTCCTTGAAAACAGTCTTTTTGTTCCACATTTTTGAAACTATTAGAGATGGAATTTTAGAAATATCAAAGAATAAAAGTTGTATCTTTGTGTGTCTTCTATATGTCTATAAGACAGTTTAATCCAATTATGTGTCGTTTGATAACTATTGTTGAAATTGTGCTATCTACCCTGTTTACAATTTTAATAAGGACAGTTTGCTTATATGTTGATTTTGGAGACCTTAAAGACTGAATTTGGAAGCGTATAAAACCTGAAAGTTGTAGATATATATTTCTTCTAGCTACCCGTAAAAGGACATAGCTTAATTTGTCTAGTTTCTGAATCAGTTTGTAGAGCTTAATTTGGTGCTGAAATGAATGAAATATGATAAAATTACTAAGAGATGTCTAATCTTTCCTGTAACAGGAACAAGACATCAATTAGTCTGACTTTGCAAATTCATTATAAATCATACCAATTGAATTATGATGCATACTTTTTATGCATAGAACACTTGAGATATGTAATTTCAAATAAAATTAGTATCAAGTTAAATGGGATTTGGTAACTCCAGATGTATTAAATAAAATATAGACTGCTTAGTTGAAACAAGACTAAAAAAAGTACTATAGGGATCTGTTCTGGTATTTTTCTAACAACAGGTACCAAAAGTGTGATTTTAAGAATTCTAAATAATTGGAGGACTAGACTCAATATTTTACATATTTGGGTTTAATTTGTAATTCTAAATAGTCAAGGATTGATTTGTAATTGTGAAAAGTCTGACATTAATATGTAATTTTTTGAGGTTTGAGGGATTAAATTATAATTTTATATCGAGGTATGATTGTTCAAAGATAAGGTTAAGATTCGATTGAAATAGGGTTTCTAGAACCGTCTGAGGTTTAAGTCTGCATATGCATTCATACATACTATGTATTGCCACAATTACCGTATATGAGTCTGTTGTGATCTGTATCTGTTTTAGAGCTTTGTTTGACTTCTGAGATAACCAACCATTTATCGGCAGACCGTGAGTTGGATTATTAGCTCGACGTCCAGATGAGTGTGATGTCAGCTTCAAACACATAAATTGTGTCTTCCGAACCCTATACGTTTTTTATATGCCTAACCTTTGTATGTAATTCGGTATTAATAATGGTCTGAAAATTTTAAAATCTGAACTACGTGAAATCTTTGTTATGGAAACCAGATTTGAAAATCATTATGTTTTCCTGAAATTAGTATTCTGTTTATTAAATTTATTATATTTTCAGTAATAATTATATCTGGAATTTAAGAATACTTTCTGCTTTGGAAATTATTTGGCTTTCAAAATAAATGCTTTGTTTTGAATAAGTATTTTGTCTGGTTTTAAACATATATTTTTATATATGTTTTCTCTAGATCATATTACAGATTGGTTAACTTAAACGGGTTATGTGATAATTAGTTTTCAGTATTTTCTTAAACTGTTATATGAAACAGTTTTCTAGTTTTATACTTTGATATGTCTGTTTGTATGAATTATATATATATATATATATATATATATATATATATATATATAGGACGCTTATGCTAATGAGTTAAATGTAGCCTTTAGTATACTATTGCTCTAAAAAGGCCCTTGTTACCTAGGTAGTACGGTAGCCGTGTATTTGGCCGGACACATGTATCTCAGTGACACAGTCACTTCAGTATCTGTTATTATACAGATTTTGTTATTCGGTGGCACAACCGCTTCAGTTTATAATCCCATTATCAAATCTATTATACATATGATATATTATTATTTGAAAAATGGTATCGCCTGATCGTATGCTATTCACTCTGGAGGTGAATGTTTTGTCAAAGGCTTTTGAATATTATTATGTTTTTGAACCTCTATTTATCCTAACTCTTTCTATCTGAATCTGATTCGGTTAAGTTTCTAAATGTTTTAATCTCAGTAAATAATTGGGTAATAAAATATTTTATCTGATTTAATTACTTTGAATCGTTTGAATGTTTGTTGTCTGCTTTGTCGCAAAATATTTCAAAAGGAATTTCTAAATTACTATATGTATGCATAGGAGTGTATATAATCAATATCTGATTATATAGTTGTTTGTAGTATTTTCTGAAAAATGTTATCAAAAAGGTGTATTTGATGTCTCGGAAGCGATCTGTGTTGGATCATGGGTGATCAACAATAAGTTCCTTATGTGTTTTGATGATGAGAAAAAGGTTTTGATGATGAGAAAAACACTTGGCTTGAAGTGGAACACGTTGGAAGGCTTAGAATTGTGAAACAAGGCTCTGCAAAGTAACAACGTACGTTACAACAAAGCTGAAGTACGTTATCTGGATGATCAACGTACATTACGACAAAGCTGAAGTACGTTATCTGGAAAACGTCGTGATCAACGTACGTCTTGTAAAGTCACAATGTACGTTATGGACAACAACGTACGTAGAGAATCTGCAACATACGTAGATGTGGCTCAGGCAGAAAACAGAATCTACTAGATTGTTCCAGACCAAGAATAACACACGTCATACATGCACAATGTACGTAGCAAAGAGTACAACGTACGTAGACATGGAGCCAAATGCAAACAGAGGCTACTGGATCCTTAACAACGTACGTCATACATTCACAACGTACGCAGTGAAGAATCATAACGTACGCAGAGGAAAGACAACGTACGTCATCTGGAAATGAAGCATGATTAACGTACGTCTTCAAATGCCAATGCACGTTAGCTGAGTCACAGAAAGCTGCAACTGCATTAAATGAACTCCATCGGCTAGTTTGTCACCACCGACGGTCATATGGCATGGAAATGCTATAAATACATCAAGAGAAGGGCATAAACGTGTTGAACATCATCAGAATTCATTGTGCCAAATTTCATATCAATTCCAACCTAGAAAAACCATCAATCAAGCTAGAGATCAAAGTTCAAACATCAAGCTCAAATATCCAACTCTAGCATAGTGCTTCAATCTGTTGTAAACACTTGTATACACTTTGAGAGTGTAAGTTAGGTTTGTTGTAAGCCTATAGAAAACAACATTGTAGAGGTTTGTTGTGAGCCTAAGTATAAAACAACATTTAGAAAGGTTTGTTGTGAACCTATAGAAAACAACATTGTGAGGCATTGGAGGTGTTGAGCCGGAATCAATCTCGTGTATTGGCCTTGTTGGATTGAGCCGCAATCAATCATTTATAGTAAAAAATCTAAGTGAGACTTAGGTAGTAGAGGTAGGCAAGGTTGGTCGAACCACTATAAATCCTTATGTCGATTTCGCTCTCTCTTCTCAAATCGCTTTCGTTCATACAAAAGTTCATACCGAAATTCTCCAACAAGTGGTATCAGCCAAATGGTCTCCAACAAAAAGGCTTAAAATCCTTGGAGCAAAGATTTGCATCAACAAAATGAGTTTCAGCCCTCCTCCTCCAAATGTTCCCGATTTTTCTCTTAACTCCCCTCCTTACTTTGATGGCTCAAATTTTACTTCATGGAAGAAGAAAATGACTATCTTCCTTCAATCTTACAACATAAAGCTTTGGAAGGTGATTGTTCTTGGTCCAACTATTCCCATGAATGAAGATGGTACTGTCAAGGAGTATAAAGACTTCAAAGATGAAGATTGGAAGTCTCTTAATCTAAACTCAACGGCTACTCAACTACTATATTGTGCCTTGAGTCCCGAAGAGTTCAATTGAATTTCATCTTGTGAACATGCCAAGGAGATTTGGGAAATGCTTGAGATCACTCATGAAGACACAACTCAAGTCAAGGAAACCAAGGTTAATATGCTCCTACATGACAATGAGTTATTCTTCATGAAAGAGGGTGAAAGAATTAACAACATGTTTGATCGCTTTGTGGAAATCATAAATGGTCTTACTTCATTTGGCAAACCAATCTCTAATAGCAAGAAGGTGAAGAAGATCTTGAGGTCTTTGTCTCAAACATGGAACGCAACGATCACCGCCATCATGGAATCCAAAAACTTAAATTCTTTGGAGTTTAGTGCTTTAGTTGAGTCACTCATAAATTATGAGATTGTGCTCAAATCAAGAGATGGAAGACCAAAGCATGGGAAGACATTGAAAGCTTCCATTCGTTGCCAAAAAGGAGAGAGTGAAGAAGAGACAAGCTCTGATGAAGAGGAGGATGAAGAGCTAAAATTCTACTCCAAAAGGATAGCAACTTATGAAAATTTGTTGAAAAACAAGAAGTATCAACAAAAAGAGATGGAGAGGTTGAAGGATCGGAATAAGAAAAAGAAAAGAAGAGGTTACAGTTCTTCTTCAAGTGATGATGGAGATCTAATGGCAAATGTATGCCTTTCGGCATAATAGGTACTCATAATTCTCATTCTTTTTTATTTCATGCAATTTTTATTTCTTATTTGATTATTGTTATTTGCATGAATTATTTGATTGTGTTGATTTTCATATGTGCATTGTTTTAAAATAAATAGGGGGAGAGACTATTTTTTTATATATGCACAAATTGCTTTTGAAAGGAGAGTGAAAATGTTTAAAATTTGCTAAATTGCTTAATCTTTTTTATTAATGACAAAAAGGGGGAGAATGTCGAAAAGAGGTATAATTTTTTTGTCGAAAAGAGGTATAATTTTTTTGGATATTCATTTGATTCATTTCCATAATATTAATCAAATGACAAGGATGAAATCCTTGATCAATTGTTGCCCTTGATGTAGCCATCAATCCTTCAAAGTTTTGTCATCATCAAAAAGGACGAGATTGTTAGATCATGGGTGATCAACAATAAATTCCTTATGTGTTTTGATGATGACCAAAAGGTTTTGATGAAGAGCAAAATGTTTGGCTTGAAGTGAAACACGTTAGAAGGCTTAGAATTGTGAAACAAGACTCTATAAAGCAACAACGTACGTTACAACAAAGCTGAAGGACGTTATCTGGATGATCAACGTACATTACGACAAAGCTGAAGTACGTTATATAGAAAACATCATTATCAACGTATGTCTTGTAAAGTCACAACGTACGTTATGGACAACAACGTACGTAGAGAATCTGCAACGTACATAGACGTGGCTCAGGCAGAAAATAGAAGCTATTTGATTGTTCCAGACCAAGAATAACGTACGTCATACATGCACAACGTACGTAGCAAAGAGTACAACGTACGTAGATAATTTGCAACGTATGTAGACATGGAGCTGAATGCAAACAGAGGCTATTGGATCCTTAACAACGTACGTCATACATTCACAACGTATGCAGTGAAGGATCACAACGTACGTCATTTGGAAATGAAGCATGATCAACGTACGTCTTCAAATGCCAACGTACATTAGCTAAGTCACAGAAAGCTGCAACTACATTAAATGTACTCCAACAACTAGTTTGTCACCACCAACGGTCATATGGCATGGAAATGCTATAAATACATCAAGAGAAGGGCATAAACGTGTTGAACATCATCAGAATTCATTGTGCCAAATTCCATATCAATTCCAACCTAGAAAAACCATCAATCAAGTTAGAAATCAAAGTTCAAACATCAAGCTCAAATATCCAACTCTATCATAGTGCTTCAATCTGTTGTAAACACTTGTATACACTTTGAGAGTGTAAGTTTGGCTTGTTGTAAGCCTATAGAAAATAACATTGTAGAGGTTTGTTGTGACTGAGTTTACTCAACCCCTTCTCTTTAATACTTTTCAAGTGATTGTGATGGTAACAACCATTTGACATTCAATGAGGCTATCTATTCAGTGGTGAGAGCTCTTTTGTTTGGGCCCAAATTCGTCTTTTGTATTAGTTGCTCCACACCGGGTTTTATATGGGTTATGTGTGTATCAGAATATATTATTTATTTTGATATTTATAAATATTTTCTTATATATTTGAAACATTAATATACTCATGTTTTACTATTAGGAACTATTTTTATAAAGGAAAATTTTTAGTCATTTCGCTTAATTATGATTTGGAATAAAAATCTGGTGAATATTCTGTTCTCTGAGGCTTGTGCGAGATGGGTCAGACTTCCTTAGATTGTTCGTCTCGTACGCAATCATAGTCCAATTTTGGGTAGTGACAGTATTTTTGTGAAATAATATTTTTTTATACACAATAATTATTCAAAATAAAAATATACACAATAATTATTCAAAATAAAAATATCTCATCCTCAATTACATAGTATGATGTTTAATTTATAAAGTAGTGGGATAATTTTTTAATCCAATTTGTAAGTCACTTATCAAAAACAAATTAATAAATGTCATTATTTTTAATGATGTACACATTTTTCTATTGATATAAAACTAT
>CAODLS010917069.1:0-11916 GCA_948243855.1 Flueggea neowawraea | reverse complement strand
TAGGAAGTGATACAAGCCAAAGAAGGACGAATTTGTGAAGGAAAAAAAATTATTGGACGAACACAGGGAGCTACACGGGCGTGGCGTAGACAGTGGAACTCACTGTCCGGAAGAGAATATGTTTTCGCTGGAGACACGGCCGTGTCCCAGACCGTGTGTTGACAACGTAGGGACACAGCCTGATACACGATCGTGTCCCAGACCGTGTATTTGGCGGTTTCACACGGACACGTTATTTCAGTCGTGTTTGGACCAGTTTCAATCGTGTTTTACCTCCCATTGTCCGTGTCTTCATTCTTGAACATGTTAAAATGTGTTTGGGTGTTTTTTAGGGTTTCTCTCTTCCTATTTAGGCTTGTATTACTTGTACACTATAAAAGGGGGGCTTGAGAACGTCTTAGGAAGCTTTTGAACACCGTTGTAAGTCGTTGTGCTTGTTTTTGACTCTGAATAATAGAATTACTTGTGCTCTGCTCGTGGACGTAGATCGGTTATTGATCGAACTACGTAAATTTTATATTCTTGTATGATTGCTCTTTGTTATTCCGCACATTCTTCTATCGTCAGTTTTCCCTGACAAATTTAATTAGATTCCGTTTTGAGACATTAAAGTCTTGAACTATTCTAAATAGTTGAAGCTATATTTTAGAAGAAACACAATTAACACATGCTTAATCGTAGAAGAGGATTAAATCTGAGCAGATACATCATTCTATCTAAAGCTCTGACTTAAGTATATAAATAATGTTACTCCATTTTATTTGAGCTATATTTAACCTACTATGTAGAAATTTTAACTGAAGTGTCGTTTTTTTTTTAAGATTTAAGGAGACACATTTAACATTGTGAATTTTAATATTATTATTTATCAAAGTTGACAGCAATATTATTATAAAACATATCTAATGTTTTTTGTCGAAGGGATTTAAATAGTTATTTTTAAATAATGAGTTTGTTTGTCAAATATGAAATTTTTTATAAAAGACATGTTAATTATTTTCCCCTTTTGTAAACTAATAAAAGAGTTAAATGTATATGCAAGGTGTTTAATTTAAGTAAATTAAGTAAAAATAAAGTGAACAATAGGGAATTACCGCTTGTAGTTAACTCAAGTTACGTGCAACTATACAAATGTTAACTCTGTTAAGGAATGTTTGAAGAGTCAGACTGGGGACAAAATTTTGCTGCGACCTCTCGGTTGGATCAGTTCCTATTGCCACCAATAGGCATGTGCCACATAGCACAATTAACTTTAGGTTGAGTCCCAATTTTTTCTTCAGTTGCCATGACTTCACTCCGCTAACACTTCAATTGGTAATAGGTTATACACACCAAAAAAATATAAATTGTACTCTGTAGTGAAAATGTCCACAATTCAAAAAAATTTAATTTAACTAAAAAAATACAAAATAATCTCGATAATAATTGATGTTTCAATGATGGGAGTATCTTAAATTATTTTTTTCTATTTAATTTCTGTATTTTAAAATTTTTAACTTCTAATTTATGATTCATAAAAATTATTATAACTTATAAAAAATGATTTTAATAATAAATTAAAATAAAAAATTTAATACTTTTTAAACATACTGGCCTTTTTAACATTCATTACAAGATCTTTATAGGATGATGTAACCTGTAAAAATAATAATTTAAATAGTATTTTTTTTTTTGAATTTTGGACATTTTTACTATACAAAATACAATTTATATTTTTTTTTGACATGTATAACTATTACCAATTGAAGATGTTAACGGAGTGACGTCATAGCAACAAAAGAAAAAATAGGGACTCAACCTAGAGTTAATTGTGCTATGTGGCACATGCCTATTGGTGGCAATAGGAACTGCGAGGTTGCAAGCAAATTTTGTGGTAAGGGCATCTCCAGTGATTATAGATATAATTGTCATGTTATATTAATTTTTTTATTAATTTTTTTTTCAACTATTATATATTTTTTATATTTTATTATGAGATTTATACACATTTTTTTTATTTAATCTATCTATAAAATATAATTTCTATATATGTTTATTTAATACACTAATTTTAATATAAAATAAATTAAAATTTTTAGATTATATTTTAATTTATTTTAGATAAACCATTTATTTGAATTTTTAAAATAAAATTTGTCCTTATTATTTTGAATAAATTATATAAATTAATTAAAAGATAAATAAGTAAATATCTAAAAAAAGTACAAACATTTGAATATATTTTTAGAATTTAGTATTTATTTAGATAATAAAAATAAAAAAAAATCAAATAAATAATTAAATTAACAAAATAAAATAATTAAAATAAAAAAAATGGGAGGGGGACACACAGGTGGACCCCATCTCTAATGCGGAAGGCGCATGCCTTTCGTATGAGAGCAACATGCATTGTCCATTGGCACTGGATGTTGCAACGGACATTGAGCCCCGTTGTGGCTGCTCTAAGGCTGGTATAAACCAACCTTCATTAATGCAGCACCACTCCTAAGGCCGATTGTAACCAGGCTAGGAACATGGCTACCGTTCCTGGCCCGGTAACGCTTGCCGGTCCGAAGGACTGGCTAGCTGCGTCAGGGGTGGGGCCAGTGACATTTCTTTTTTTAAAAAAAAATAATAAAATATGACCGTTAGATGGTTTTGATCCAACGGTCAGATTTACTTCAACGGTAATATTATCGTTGGAGTACCGCTGGTGGTTGAAAAATTATCTTTTTGGTCCCTAACGGCTAGTTTTACCTATTTTCCTATAAATACCACCCTAAACACTTTTTTTTCTCATTTCTACACTTCAAACACTCATTTCTCTCCATCAAACTCTCTCAACTTTTAAAATTTCTCTTCATACTCTTAAATTACTCCCAATTCAATTTTCCCCCCAAAATTATGGATTCCAACAATGAAAATACTCAATCCTCTTCTCAAAATAACCCATCAAATTTTGCTAACTACCGATATTCTCAAAATAATCCATCAAATTTTTTCTCTTTAACAAACTATCAATTCAATCACACCATTTTATTTTCCTCATTTCCATATCAACTCGCACTTTTCAATTTTGGTAATTTTCAAAATTTTACGTCCAATTCTTATTCACAAAATAATCATTTTTCACAAAATAATCCTTACATCCCCGTGTTGGATAGATGCTTGACGACGGGTTCCCAAGGGGATTCTCCTACTCCTGAAATGAACACCCGAACCCACTATTGGTCTAAGCAATCTCGGCCCGACATCAAGTTGGCTAAGTGTTGGATCGCTATTTTCGAAGACACTATAATGTCCAACGATCAAAACTCTAACTCTTTTTGGAAGCGGGTGACTGCACGCTTTAACCACAGGTTGGAGGCAAACGAGCAACGTTATGGGAATGCCGTTAAAAATAGGTGGCACACACTCAACAAAATTGTCACCTTATTTAACGGCATCTACAACAATGTTGCTTTCGACTTATCGTAGCGGTTGGAGCGAGCACGCGCTGTCTACTTGGTTGAGGCGAAAACCCATTTCCTCCACGATGACGTTTGAAAAATTTTACGTGATCATCCGAAATGGAGGAAAGCATTGCCCATGGACCCCAAGAATGGTCCAAAAAGAACCAAGGTGAACCCCCAAGACGCCTACACTAGCTTCAGCTCCTTCGATCTCAACGCCTCCAATCCTAGCGTCGAATGAGAGTCAACTCAAGAGGCTCGCCCAATGGGCCGAGATAAGGCCAAAGGAAAAGAGCCAAGAACCAAGTAAAAGGCGAAACGCAACGTGCATGAGAAAGGAAAGTCGACATCAAACGACGTCTCCGAAGTTGCGTCCATTTTGGACGACATGTTGTTCGAGAAAAAATTAAAACGCAAAACTTTCGAAACAGCCGAAGCTAATAGAAAGAAAGAAAAAGAACAATGGTTCGAGATTGAACAAGAAAAAATGTAGTATCTCAAAGATCAACAGCTTAAAGAAAACATAGCGATACTCGACAAAGATACGTCGAACATGAATTCCGCGGTACGGCGTTTGCATGAATACACTTGTAAAAAAATTTGTGAAAAATATGGGTTGTAGTATTTTTAATTTAATGTAATATTTAATATTTTATTTATAATATTTTAATTTTAATGTAATTTTTTTTATTTTAATTTTTAAATTTTATGAATTATTTTTATTTTAATGTAATATTTTTATTTTAACGAATTATTTTTATTTTAATGAATTTGGAGTAGAAAATATTAAATGAAGTAGTAGATAAAAGTTAGGATTAAAATAAAATTGTATTTAGTGGAAAACTTAGTAGGTTCGTGAGACTCTTAAAGTAGCTCATAAGTTACAGATGAAAAAGCTGAGAGATTAGGAACTGAGAACTTTAATAAAATAATAATAAAAACACTAAGCAAAAGTTCTGCAGAACGACTTCAGGGACCGTAGGTTACGAGTAGCCTAAGACAGAAATGCCAATGACCCAATCAGATGCACCGATGCCGTCCTTACAATGAAAAAAAAATGCATCTCAGGAAAACCTTCTTCTAGTCTCTAACTTAGGTCTCATGCGTCATAAAATCGCATTATACTAATTAGACTACCAATCTTCATAATAGATATAGAATTTGTTTAGTAAGCATAGCATATAATATAATTTATAAGTTTTGTATAACTTTTTTTTAAAAAAATCGTGTTAAAAAAAATATACAACCTACAAAACCTACAAGACATGCTCCTTCCCCCACATAAGCCCTACAGTCTTTTATTTATTAGGAAAGAAAAAGAAAACACCATTACAACATACGCGTGGAGTAATTCACGTTTGAGTCTAATGTCCAAGTGTAAACGGAATTGTTCTAGAATAACTTTTTAATTTCTTTCAAACTCAAACAGTCCCATCTCTTCTTTGTAGAATTCTCTATTAATCCCGACAGGCTTAGATCATTTAGCCATGTTTGGATCCTTATTTGAAGATAGGACAAGAAAGAAATGAAAAAAAAAATAATAGTTCTCTTTTCATAGGAATTAAGAAGAAAAAAAATTACATTTTTTTCTCTATAATTTGATGACTTAAAACTAATTATGAAAGAAATACAATTTTTTCTTAATAAGTGTTTTTTATTTTTTTTTTAAAGATGATATTAGTATTTCACCTCTAATTCTTCTTAATTCTTCTCATTTCTCATCAATTTGGTGAGAAATCCATTAATGCACGAAGAAAATTAATTTCTGACCAATTTTAAACATTTTATTCCAATTTCATTCAATTCTATCGATCCAAACAATAAAATAGAGTGGAAATAAAATTTCTTTTCCTTTCCGTTCAATCCAATTCTATCAATCCAAATAAAGCCTTAGCAGCACCTAGCGATCGATCACAGCCGTCTCCAAAGGTAGCAAATGGTGACGTCGGCGGCGACCTCAGTGGTGTCATCGTACAAGTATGAGACAAGGAAGAGAAACCCAAACCCCAAAACCTCAGTTCTCTTAGTATTAGACATGCAAAACCACTTCTCCAACCTCGACAAACCCATCCTCCCCAAACTTCTCACTACTGTCGACCTCTGCCGACGCGCCTCCATCCCTGTCATCTTCACGCTCCACCTCGACAACCCCACCTCCAACTACCATTGGAACCTAGTGTTGTCTTCCAGGAAGTCATTCTTGGCTAAGTTGACAGGCTTTTTTCGTTCATGTTATGCCTCCTCTTCTTCGCCTCTGGAAACCCTGTGGCGCATTCAATCCTCGTGAATTGAGTTAGAGAGGAAGATAGGTCCAACATGAAGATAAAAGCCTTGTTTGGTAGCCAAGGATGACTTGCCTGATATGTGAATGTGGTTTCAATGATATCAGGCAATTGAGAACCTTTGGCTGCCAGGCAGTCTCCTTGGCTATTCTGAAAGACTCTTCTCTGTTATGTCAGCCTTTTCTTCTTTCGGCATCTGCAAATTGCCTTCCCGATTCATCATCAAAAAACACACATACATGAACTCGGATGATTTCTTTACAAAGTACTAATTCTACACATAATGACATTGATCTGCTTTGGAGAGTTTTCTTTTCTTCTCTGCAATATTGATCTGCTTATTGTAACTACATTATTATGAGTTTCGAAATTGGAAATAAGCAAGACAATTCAGCAGGTATGCGATGAAATAAAGCAGGCAACATGTGGAAAACATGATGCAGAGAAAAAAGGACTTGACTTGTCAGAATAAATCTCTGTAGAGAAATGATAGATGCAATAGTTTCTGCATTACATGCAGGAGTAGATAGTAAGAAGCAGTTTCAGTGGGAAGATACAACTGTTGCATCAAGTCATGTAGCTCCACCAAAACGCAAACGATGTATAGCTAAAAAACTGTTGCATGATTTATTCAATCTTGTAGCCTACCACAAGCTTAATATTGGACGTCACTTTGTCATCTCTTTGTGCCTGTCAAATGTAAATGCATTTGATTACAGTTGTCTCATCTTTAAAGTTTGGAACTTTAATCCAAATTGACCAAAACTTTCTATGCCATTCGATGAATAGCAATGGAACCGCTTTACATTGTTTGAATGTTAAATTTAGGGTTTGTCTGGTTTGGGGGAAGTTTGGAGGGGAATTGAGTAGTAGAAGAAGATAATTACTTGGGCTTTGTTTGATTTCCATCTATTTCTGTGCGTGTTATTTGTCAGGTCGCATTAGGAGCGGGTCGAATCCATTTGGTTTCAATTGGATTGGATCGGGCTAGGCATGGTCTTAGTGTTGACTATATATCTAATACCAAAATTTACACTTGCCCTGTGATTTGTCAAAATTTTGTTTGAAAAAACATATAATCTCGAATTGGTTTTTTATTCGATTGAATAATTTTGGATGTTTGATTTTTAATAGACGCTAAAGTAAATTATAGAATTGAATAAAGTCTATAATAAGAAATAAAATATGATTCAGTAAAAATACTCAATGATTTTTTTTATTGAGTGATTTCTAAAATTATTGATTAAGTGATACACTCCATAAAAAAAAATTTACTTAAATAATAAATTAGACTTGGTAATTCTTATCTAGATTGTGCTTGAACAGTGGTGGCTTTGTGTTAACTCTGTTTCAAAGTGAAGCATTATGATTAACAATATACTTATAACCTGTGAAGTTGTATAAAGTTGTCTTCAATGCTAAGAGTTTGCTAGTGGTCTAATCCTGAAGTTGTCTTCAGTCTTTTCTGCTGAGAAGTCTTGCTAGTTGAGAAAACATATTGCTACTGAAGTTCAGTCTCTCAGTCTTTTCTGCTGAGAAGTTTGCTAGTTGAGAAAACATATTGCTACTGAAGTTCAGTCTTCTGGTTGTTTTCCAGCGCTCAAAAAAATACAGCGCTCAAAGAAATCGAGGATGTAGTTGTTTTCGGTGCTAAAAAGTCGAGAATTTAAATAAGTTGGTACTAAAACCGTTTTTAGTCTTTTCAATATTTTAACGCTAAAAGGTCGGGGAGTTAATTGTTTTTTATGTTAAGATAGATCTTATCGTGTGGATTTTAGTAGAGTAAATTGAGAAAGAAAAGAAAAGGTGAAACACTGTGATATCAACAGCAGCAACTAGAAGGCA
The DNA here is from genome assembly GCA_948243855.1 of Flueggea neowawraea. Classification (NCBI taxonomy): domain Eukaryota; kingdom Viridiplantae; phylum Streptophyta; class Magnoliopsida; order Malpighiales; family Phyllanthaceae; genus Flueggea; species Flueggea neowawraea. The sequence continues at coordinate 4,358 of CAODLS010917069.1, read as the reverse complement.
TTAATTATGAATGCAAATGATTAGCTAATGAGAAGATTCAGAAGTATAGGCATATATAATTAGGACTCTGTCAGTGGCATTGTAAAGTGGAGGCATATATTTGCATTGCATGGATCGGATTCGGAACTGGATCCTTCAATCATTCCATTTATTGACAATCTGCTATTTCTTTCACCTGATGTCAGGATTCTCTGACTTTTAGTGGTATTATGCCGAAAAAAGTCAAATTGGTTGGACTTAAACCATTTCATTTCTATGAAACAGAAGCTTCTGTAATGTCATAGTGTAGCTGCTTTGATATAACTTACAGGCTTTTCCTGTGTAGTGAGGATTTTATCGTCTGCAAGATTTTGTTTCGACTCAAACTTGAATTAGTAGAATATTAAAAAAATAGTTGGAAATTGGCGATTTTGCAAAAAATAAAATTCAAAGGAGTTAGTAGCCTAGGCCAAGTGGTAACTGCGGCTCGCATAAGACCTTGGTGATTAGGGTTCAAAACTCACCGGGTTTGGGGTAGGTAGGACTAAATATGCATAAAAAAACTCTTATGCCGAAAGATGAGAATATTTTTGATTAATTTCAAAACAATTTCTCTGGTGAATTGATCTTAAGCCTACCATGTCTGCATCTCAGTAGTAATGAGACTCTGCAATGCAGAACTAGACTCTTGCCTGTAACGTTCTAACAAGTCAAATTGTGCTTCAAAGAAACCAGAAGTCAGGGTACATACGTAGGCAAAGTTGCCGTGTCAAAATGCTAGTTGGCTATTGCCAATTTCAACCATTTTGGCTTTTATTCTTCTTGATAGAAACTATGGTACTTCTGATGAGGAATCAACTGAAGTTAGCAGCATTGGCAAACTGGGCCTGGGCTGAACAGAATATATTCCCTAATATGGAAAAAAGTGGATGAAAGGGATGGCGAATTGCAACTCAAAGTCAATCAAGATCGGGCGAATCCGTCCCGATCATCGGCTATAAATACACTCTTCAACACATAGCAGCAGCAATGCATAGTCTAGTGACACCAGGAAGAGGGTCATAATATGAAGATAAGAATCTGTTTAGAAGCCAAGAATGACTTGCCTGCACCAGCAATAATGTCTCCAATGTAGAACCCGATTGGAACCTTGAATTGGCTGCCAGGCAGTCATTCTTGGCTAAGTTGACAGGTTCTTTTCGTTCATGTTATGCCTCCTCTTCTTCGTCCGCCGAAAATCCTCCGACGCAATTCAATCACGTATGCAAATTTGCATTGTATGCAGCAGTATATATGTACTGGTGAATTGAGTTAGAGAGGAAGAGAGGTCTAACATGAAGATAAGAGACTTGTTTGGTAGCCAAGGATGACTTGCCTGATATTCGATGCGGTTTCAACGACAAGGGTATTGAGAACCTTTGGCTGCCAGGCAGTCTCCTCGGCTATTCTGACAGACTCTTCTCTGTTATGTTAGACCTTTTCTTCTTTCAGTATCTGGAAATTGGAACTGATTCATCATCGAAATGCACATATGTGAACTCATATGATTTCTTTACAAAGTATAGCCAGTTCTATACATAAAATGTCTTTGATCTGCTTTGAAGGATTTTCATTTCATCTCTGCTTTATATTAGTGTTCACTAACCAAAATGTTATGATTTCTAAAACCCCAACGGGCATGACAATTCGGCAGACATGTTGTGAAACAAAGCAGGCAACGGAAGGAAATAATGAAGCAGTGACTAAAAGGATTGTCAGAAAAATCTCTGCGGATAAATGATGCCCAAAGTACCAGTAGACTTGCAGCTTACGGGTGCTAGAGTTATCTACAGCACTAAGCACGAGACGGTTCAATTACCTGTAAGAGCCAATGTGAAAAATCACCAAATTGTAAAGTCTTCTGCATATTATCTGGAGAAATAGAGGCAGTTGCGGGAAGCGATAAGTATTGCATCCAAATTTTAGGATATGATCTTCCTGATATCATGTAGCACTAGCAAAACACAGACGATACCCAGCTGAATAAATTATGCATTTTGTATGAACTATTCAAGTTAATACAAGTTTCTGTTTACTTGTTGAAACTTATCATTCTAATTTTACTAGTTATTGGAGTTGCGTTTTTAAAGAAATTTGATCCACAGTTGGTTTCTAGGTGATCTTTTCAATGCATTTTAATTTGACTTACAAAATAATTATTATTGTTTTATAAGTTCGAAAATTTCGATGCTCAAATTAACAAACTCAGAATTTCTAATATCATCCGCTTAAATTTCAAATATCCAACTATTAATATGATTAAATATCAATGAACTTGTATCTCATCAGTGCAAAATTCAAATATTAAAGATTGATAGTTTCCTTTTCAATTTATTTTGCTTATATACATTAGTATTGAAGTCAATTCAAGTATTAAAAACTTAGGGCTAAAAGTGAGGAAAAAAAAACTTGAGCCATGTAACATCCGTTAGCTGCCGTTAATGTTCGTCACGGAACAGGGCCAAAATTGATCTTTTTTCAAATACTAGGGCTCAAAGCTAACAAAAAATAATTTTGGGGTCAAAACTGCTATTTTGAAAAATTATAGCTTCAAAAATGAACTTTCACCCTTTTTTGAACGTAGAACTGTAAATCTCCAACCGCCTGCTGCTAGACCAACTACTAAGTTTAAACGACCCACCTGGTCCCAGTAAACACTCATACGTACTGTACAGTAACCGGAGAGTTGAAAAGCCATTTCCAATTTTCCCGAGAAAATCAACCCTGAAACTTACAGAGCAGGGCAGTGGAAGCTTCAATCGGTCAAGCTAAAACAGCAAAGAATGGCTCCTCCCAAGAAATTGAAGAAAAGCAAGAAGCTTTCCAAGAAGAAGAAGCTCAAAAACAAAACCCATAACCTAAATCCTGTTTCCACGGAACCAAAACCATCTGATTCTGATTGGTGGGGCACATTCTGGCTCAAGAACTCTTCTTTATACCCAGGTTCTTCCTTCTGTTCTCTTTTGCCAAAATTACACTTTCGGTCCTCATTTTGGGTTTTGATTCTGTGAATGCCCTCGATCATCAAAATAGGATCTTGGGTTTGTGTTGTTAATGCTGGAAACGACTTTAAATGTAGTCAAATTTGTTTGCTTTAGATCCATTTTTAATTGGGTTTGCGTTTCTTTCATTTACCAGTTTGTAAGTACGTCTGCATGGTGCTACAGAATGAACAAAAATGAAAATTTATGGAATTATCATTTCTAATGTAATTCATATACAAATGAGTTTTTGGGTGAAAGATAATATCGTTTCTTCTCTGACTATATAGAACTAATATACATGTTACGGTGCCAAGTGATCAGAAATAAGGGTTCAATGCGACAAATTTGGTGACTTGTAGAATTAATTCATGGGTTCAATTGAGTTTAAATTCTGTTCCAAATTTTATATATTAATGTTGGATCATTTAGCATGGTATTTAGGCAAAGTGACAAATTTGAATCTGGTCAAGTTTTGGCAAGTTTTTCTTAATTGGATATTGGCAATTTTCTTGCTCAATCTTTGAAAAATTAACAGTCTTGATAATTGACTCAAATATCCATGGTTCAGTGCCGTATGATGAGAAAGAGGGATTCCAAGTATTTCTTCAGGGTCTCCAACAAGACTTTTGAATACGTTTTCCCCTCGTATGAGAAGATCTCATATCTAGGCCACCATCGGGCCTCATCAACATTGATTGGAGGCTTCCCACTGTCGAAAAACAGGTTGCCATTGCTATGAGAAGGTTGGCATCTGGAGAGTCTCAAGTCTCTGTTGGGGCTGCATTTGGAGTTTGTCAGTCTAACGTCTCTCAAGTCACTTGGAGATTTATCGAAGCATTGGAGGAACGAGCTAAGCATCATTTGTGATGGCCTGATTCCAAGAGGATGGAGGAAATCAAGTCCAAGTTTGCAGCTTTGTTCGGGTTGCCAAATTTTTGCGGAGCCATTGATGCCACGCATATAATCATGACCCTTCCCGCTTTTGAGACCTCTGATGATTGGTGTGACCAAGAGAACAGTTCCAGGATGTTCTTGCAGGGGATTGTCGATCAAAAGATGAGATTTCTTGATATTGTTACTGGTTGGCCTGGAAGCATGATGGTCTCAAGCCTATTCAAGTTTACAGGATTTTATAAACTTTGTCAAAAGGGGGAACGTTTGAATGGAAATTTGAGGAGTTTATCTGAAGGAGCAGACGTCAGAGAATTTACTGTGGGCGGGACTGCTTATCCTCTTCTACCGTGGCTCATGACTCCCAATGGAAGTGATGAACCTTCAGATTCAATGTCGATATACATGTCATGCATGAGGCTGCAAGGTGACTTGCTGTGAGAGCACTTTTACAGTTAAAGGGAA
>CAODLS010917044.1:0-14534 GCA_948243855.1 Flueggea neowawraea | reverse complement strand
TATAAGCTTTACTATTAGTGGAGTAACCTAGGAAAATTCCTACATTGGATTTATCATCAAATTTTCCAGTACTGGCCCTACCTAATTTCAACATTCCATTTGAACTAGAAACAAATTCATGTGATACTGGTGTGGGGAATTTTTGATGCAGAAAGGGAGGCCTATTGCGTACTACAATAAGGCACTTGGTGAGACAAATCAGGGTTGTCTACTTATGAAAAGGAATTGATTGATATATTAGCAACAATGGATAAATAGAGACATTACCTAGAAGCGGCCCCATTTATAATCAAAACTAATCACTTCAGTCTCAAATATTTGCTACAACAGAAACTGAGCTATCAACTATAGAAGAAAGGACTAACAAAGCTACCAGGATTGAACTACATAATTCAGTACAAGAAAGGCAAGGAAAATAAAGCCGCAGATGCACTTTCACGGATGCATGATGAAAATAACATTGAGGGAGAACTACAAGCTATGACAATATTCACTCCATAATGGCTTATAGAGGTAACAACTAGTGATGAAGGAGATTCAGAGGTTGCAGAGATTATAGAAAGACTGGAAGGTACTCCTAACTCTAAAACCAAATATACTTATAAGGATGGCATTTTGAGATATAAAGGTAGGCTTGTTGTGTGAAAAATGGGAGGATTGAGAATTCTAATTCTCAACAAGTTACATGCATTCCCCGAAGGAGGTCATTCTGGCTATCATGCTACATATTACAGAGCATGCAAACAATTTCACTGGCCTAATTTGAAGAGAGATATAAGAACAGTACGAGAATGCACAGTTTGCCAGCAATGAAAACATGAAATTGTACCTTATCTTGGGCTTTTAGAGCCATTCCTTATCCCAAAAGGAGCCTGGAAGAGTGTCAGTCTAGATTTCATTGAAGGGCTACCTATCTCTGAAGGCAAAAACACAATACTAGTAGTAGTGGATTGATTCACTAAGTATAGTCATTTTATGACTCTTACTCACCCTTATATAGCCCTGTAGGTAGTGTCAGTGGCTTCATTCCTGTAGGAGCAAGAAAAAATGGTCAATGACCTCAAGAAACATCTCTTGAAAGCACAAGATCGTATGAAATCCTAAGCTGACAAAGGGAGGAGCGAAAGAAGTTTCAAAGTTTGAGACTTTGTGCACTTGAAATTGAAACCATATCAGCAGAAGTTGGTGGAAAGACAAGCAAATCAGAAGCTCAGCCCCTGGTACTATGGACCCTTCCAAATTCTGGAGAAGATTGGTTCCGTCGCATATAAATTAGAGATGCCTACAAGAAGTTTGGTCCGATGTTTCATGTTTCACAATTAAAAAAGAGGATTGGAGAGGGAACAATGGCTAACTTGAATATACCAGAGGAGTTTGGGGGTTTAGCTTCTATCACTGAACCAAAAACGATTTTGGGTAGAAAGCTAGTCAAGAAGAAGAATCAGGCTAGGGTGAAGCGGTTAGTTTGGTGGAAGGGGTTCGGAGTCAAGGGGCTACATGGGAAGATGTTGATGAAATTATGGTTCAGTTCCCCAATTTTGACCCTGACAAAGATTCTTGAGACAAGAATAACTTTAAGGGGAATGGAGTGTCATATGTCCAAACGATGAGTCGTAGATAGGAAACAAGTTGGTTGTCGTTGTTTTAATATTTGGTGTCATTCATGTTTTAACTGAGTTTCATGCTTTTTATTATTTGTATTATACTGAGTTGTAAAAGTTTATTACAACAGACATTCACTACTATGAGTAGGGGAATATTGTATGGGATCATCAATGAATTTACATCACAATTATTCTCTCCCTAATCCTCTCTAAATTCTCCCTCTTACTCATCCATCTCGCTACTTTTACTTCTTTTCCAATCCTTCCTTGTTACTGTTTCATCGACCCAGGTCCATAACAGTCTAGACGATTGCATCTTCAGTTCAGCTACATTTTATGTTTGGTATAATTGTTTCAGATAGTTGGTTTTTATTAGCAACTCTCAAAGATGTAAAGAGTTGATATTCTCAAATTATCTGCGAATCATGTAGTTCATCTACTAGTTCGTTAGGGTGGTAAATTTTTATCCAGGTCAATTGAACTAGTTTAAGTGAATTTAGTAACATCGATTCTCCATCATATATTTGTTCAAGTTCAGAGCTCATCCATGAGCCCAATTGAATCTATTGAAGACCCTTACTTTATAATTTTCAGCTTAAAAATTCCATAAAGTAACTATGTTTTTATAGATTCGTAAAATTTAGATGGTTTATAAACGGAAAATGTAAAAGAAAATACATCCCTTTCAGAATTACATTTTACAGTATATTTTTTGGTCTAAATTATTACGACATATATAACGTTCATTTAACGGTCTATATATATCTAAGTAATTCTAATAAACAACTCTACAAAGGCTTAATTTGGTACTCTCACATTTTTTTTCCAAATTTTTGGTATGAACTCTATTTGGCAACAAATTTGTACCTGAACTTTGAAAAGCGTTACAACTTTGGCACGTCTCAATTTTTCGTCTAAATTTATCATTGAATATTGACGTGGACTTGACTTCTGGGTCTGCTTAGTGAGGTAGAGAATAAAGAATGTTATTTGTTGGAAAGCTAGTCTAGTTAGGTTATCGAGCAAATGGGTGACTCTTTCTAGTAAAAATACTGATGTGGGACTGACAACGTCGTAGCTTGACTTTTAACGCTAATGTGGCACATCATCTATGTTAGTAAAAATGTCCATGACACCAAAACTTTTTTCTTGATAAGTTCATGTCACCAACATTTAGGAGAATTAAAATTCATATACCAAACAAATGAAAAACATACAAAGTTTTGGTACATTTTTTGTTTTGATAGTTAGTTTTGGTGCAAATTTTTGCATGTTTCACCTTCTGGCATGAACTTTAAGTGTTTTCTCAAACCTTAGTTTCATTAGCATGGACATTTTCTTCCCACGTGGATGATTTGTTATGTTTAGGCATCATCATCCCCTTAAAGCCATGTCAACATTTAACAACAGTTTCGAATGAAAAACAACTGTGTGCCAAAATTATAAGGTTTTTTAAAATTCGAGTACAAATCTATTACAAAATAGAGTTTGTACAAAAATTAAATAAACACTAAAATTCGTGGCAATAAAATTTATTAAGCCCTCCAAAAAGATAAATGAGAAAGTTTTACATTTTGACTCTAGCTTGATACTTGCTTAAGTTTAGTCTAAAATGATTATAATCTTCCAAAACTAAACATACATTAATAAAAGTCGCAATGTAAAAGAATGAACAGATCAAATCCAGATATTTTGGGTAGAATTTCTGCACAAAGCAAGTGAAAGAAAGGTAAATCTTATGAGAAAAGGCAGGAAAAAGGCTGGTGCTAATCCTGCAAAAGCAAGGTGTGAGAAAAAGTAATAGATGCTCTAATCCATTAATTTGATGGTAAATGATGATAAGAAGGCATCACTCATGCACTTTAAAGTTAATTAACAACAATGCTCTCACTCCACTTCATATCATGCTCTTCTTATTTTAGAATTACATGTACTTTACATAAATTAAACATCTTGATTTCGTGTACCTATCTTAAAATACTAAACAATGCTTACTATGGACTAACCAACATCATTATTTACATAAGATTATACAAAATATTGTTTAAGTAGGGTTTGTAGAGATTCCAACAATAAGATTTTTGTTGATGATGGAAACGTTCTCACAATTTTTTAAATTATAAATACGAAAGCTAAATATAGTTAAAGAGAACCTCTTAACGCATGACATCAAATATTTTAAAACATAATTATTGCTAGTGCTTCTAAGAATTAATCCATGGAGGTGTTTCTCATGAAATTTAAACTCGATTAGAACCTAATATACAAGTCTTGTTTACCAATCGGTCTACACTTAATGGGTCCAACAAGAAGATTGTTGTCGTCTAAACCATATTAGTTCAATTTGGACTGTTGTTAATGAACTTTTTCTGTACTGATACAAATTATTGTTTTCAACATTTTTAATTTCAATGAGTAGCTAGTCAACTGTTGGAAACAGTACGTATGGACTCAAATATTGTTTATTTACTGAACAAAATTACAAAAAATGACACCAACACCCAATTCTTGGTTTCTGTCATGTATTTCTGGTACAAACCCAGAAAGAAACAAGAACCACACTATTGCAAAAACCCTAAAAACACTCTGTATGCTGTTTGGTGAGGGAGAGGGTCAAATAATCTTTTAGGTACATATTTTTAGAATTTTAAAACCCATAAATGTCAAGGAATGTGACAATATAAATATGGACCTACAAAATGTTGTCCCTATTTTCTGCCCACTTCAATTCTTGAAAAGGAGGAGAAGTTCAATGATACCCACAAATTCTTTATCAAAAAAATTAAACTATGGAAGAAAAGTTAGGGTTTCCATACTAGTATGTATGGTTGTACAGATTCTGTACAGAGGAAATGAAGATCTTCCTTGAAATATTTAAATCATAATAAAATATCTTTAGCTCTCCCACCTTGGCCACATTTTGAACTACTAGAAGGAAATGTATCATTGAAGGTGGGCAGCCATAATACTCTAAATCTTTCTCATTTTTTCAGTTTAATTTTAAATGAAGATCCACAAACAATTATTTTAAGATTAGAATATTAATGATTGATTGATCTTCTTAAACTTGAGTACGTATCCTACAATACAAATCTTCTACCTTAATTTTCATTATACAATTGCATTGCATTAATCCATTAATTACTTATTACCTCATGCTAAACATTAATTATGCACTTAGATATATATATTTGAGAGAGTTGGGTTCATGACACTCTATGCCTTTCACATGGCTACATATATAAATGATCACTTTAACTAACATTAAAGTGTGAATCTATACAATTGGATGTAAAAACTTGTCTTTCTTTCTTCCTTTTTTACTCAAATGAGTAGTTGCATTATCGCGTTAAACAACAATTTCTAAGATTTTGGCCAGTCCAATAAGGTTTGTTAGAAATGACAATTGCAAAGTAACAAAATGTTGCATGAGCATAATAATAATTTGGTCGATTTTTCTGACCATGACTTATAGTTAATTAAGGTGGGCAAAGCAATAAATTATGAGATTGAAAAGTCTGCAAAGACTGATTAGCAAACCTAGGGAGTGGAGTTTGCGGTTTACTTATTTTATCTTTAGGGAATCTTACTTAAACTTAGTACGTGTCCCATCTCAATGTTGAAAATTTTAACGTTAACATTTTCTCTCTTTCGCTTAAATCATTAATTTATTGCAGAGTATGTTTCAGAAGATTTTTATGCTTATGACCCTGATTGCAATTTAATATATTTTTTATTATAAAAACTATGTAATTAATCTTCTTCTTAATATATATACTATAAAATATCCTGGGTACGATATCTTATTTGAATATGCGAATCACCATAATCTTAGAATTGCATGCAATGTATTAGCTAAAAACCTCCTTTCTAATTCTGGATATGACTGGTGTTTTAGATAAATAATAAATTCAAATAAAATTACAGTAAATGTTAATGTATTCTCAGAAAATAAATCAAAGAAATTACTATTAATGTTGAGTTAAAAAAATCAACTGCAATTTATTGTCTAGTTTAATAGTTTGTGTGAATCAGGTGGGTCAAAAATGAAATATAGGCACAATTGTACGAGTACTGGATATGTATCTTCTTTGTAGAAAACGTAAATATGAGCATTTAACTAATTAACTAATTAATTTACCAATTTCATGATTTGCTAACACGCGTATCTTTCAGGTGAACCCAATTAAATTTAAACTCCTTTAATATAAGTATGTGAGATTAGGACGTGATCGAGAATGATCTCTATAAATTTGTTAATGCAAAGAGTTTTTTTTTTTTACAACTCTCCAATCACGACCACATCCTCAAGTCGTTCAATTCTTCAGTACTCTCAAACTATTTAGTGATCAATAAATTTAATTTCTGGTAATCAATACTAAAATTAACTTATAATAAAGTTTTTTCTGCACTAATTCAAGAGTGTTTTATGTTTTATTATAGGTCATTTTATTTGATCCTATTAGAAATTGAATTCACGATCTCTTAACATTAGAGTTAACTCTAAAACAATAAGGTGCAAACCCATTAGTGAGCACTTACATTTTGAAGAGCTCAAATTTACAACTTTATAAAAATTCTTTAATTTGATTCTTAAAATAACTCATATCATTTGAACTACGATTGCATTGATAGACTCTTTGAGTTATAATTTGTTGATGAATGTGGGTATGATGTTGGTGCAAGAAGAAGAAGAAAAGGATGTGACCAAAATGACTTCAGTCAACTGCAGATTTTTAGGTCAGAAATCGTCAAGAATGGTGAGCCCACACCACACATTTCTCTGAACGTTCCAAAATATTTTGTAGCCAATTTGTGAAACCAAGCATGGAACCTTATCATGCTTCCTCAAACAAATCACAATAATAATGTACATATGTTATAGCTACCTATAAGATTAGGAATCATAGTGTGGATATAAAGTTGTGCACATTTTGTTTCACAGTCAACCCACCCACTATTTATCAGTTCCATTTATCATAAGAACCTGTAAAAATTTAAATTTGTGTTTCAAAAGCTTATCCCTTTACTATTCAATAATTAAAAGTATAACACTCAATAAAGTTTTTTTTCCTTAATCACGACTTATTTATATTTTATATTCATTGTAGAGATACGTGCCCATTTGAGTAATATCTTAATTTGTTTGGTAAAGTATTAGAACAGATCAAGAGTATTTTATCTCCTAATTTCAAAAGTATATATTGTTATTTAAGTTAACTCGTTGAATTTTTTTTGATAAATTATTTTATTTATTCTTATTTGAAATTAAACTCTCGACCACTTAACATTTGAGACGAGTCTAAATACAGTGAGTTACAAACCCATTGGTAACTATCTCGTTGAAATAATGAAGATTCATTTAAATTACTACATTACTTGAAATTTTTAAAAGATTGAAATATCAAAACAACAAAAACTAAAAAAAATCTCTTTTTGTTTAGGAAAAAAATAGAGGCTTTATATATCATAGGATACCAAAGGAAAAGACCTAAAGGGTTGCCAACTTTTGGTGAAGAAGGACAGGATTCTTGTTTGGAGAAGGCCCTTTTATGAAGGGCAAATATTAAGTGTAAGGCATAGAGAAAACAAGAAGAAGGCAAGAAAGGATTCAAACCAACAAAAAAGGAAGATAAAGATGAAATGAGAGTGTCCGAAGCTTGGTGAGCATGCGACACTCACTCATTACGTGTTAAGTTCTGCAGATGAATGAACTCTTTGTTTGGTCTCTAATGGTGGTTTTATGGTCCCACAGACACAACTCTGGCTCATGTTTAACACTTACTCTGCCTTTTACAAACTTCCACGCCTATCTCACTTCACTGGCAGCTGCCTCCTACTTCCTTTTGCTTTCAACTACATTCATCCGTCCATCACTTATTCGAGAATAAAACTCACCATCTCTTGATATTAGAGTTAATTTCAGTATTTATAAATCATAAGTCTACTAATATAAATGTACATAATTTAAATTTATAATAACTAAATTTGCAGTTATTAGACACAATGGTGGAACAACATGGACAGCATCGGCGGCCGCCCCTTGTTGTCATCGAAGAGACCTTTACGATGGAGTAATACTGCTCTTAAGATTTACGAACTCCACCCTAAATATTATAGAAATCGCCTCTTGTTGAATTAAATCCTAATTCCGCCGTTGATTAGACTATTCTTAGGGGATAAAATGCTGAAAATCCATTTCTTTTTGAATTATGGTTTGCAGGGTTGCAGTTATGAACTAACATGACTCAATCATGCCGATTAGAATAGTATATGTATATGACATGGAAATAGCAAAAGGTGGTTTAGGAGAGGCATTGTATAAATCGACAAACTGACAAAAGAATGCAAATGCTGATTAAGATACGTACTCGTAACCGTCTTGTAAAAGGTGAAGCTCATTAGGTGACATTGTTTGTTTGGTAAGAAAATCTTCTTGTTATGTAATAGATCGAGGACTTCACTCTCGTGTAAAATGTGGTCGGAAACGAACATGCCCTAATCTTCCTCCGTAACTGTCCAACAACATCTCACCCGTTCTTGTCTAGTTGTCTTTGCCTTGGAAGTAGTCAGTCTCTACCGACGTTTACTTTGTTTTCTTTCTCTTTTTCTTCAAAGGAGCCATTTCAGTTCCAAAATACCTTACTATTCTCGTGTTTGTGGAAGTTCCTTTTATGGATATTTTGCGATAAACCATATATTAGTAATTATAGTGATTTAAGCTTAATGTTCTTTTTTCCTTTTTGGTTTGTTTGTGATGAGCGAAATTTCTCTATATTTCTTTTGAACTATGCATATTAAGTTTCGAACTTGATTAAAGAATATCTTCTAACGCACAATTGTGAGTATTTTGAGTATCTTTTTAAGGTCTGAATTCAAAATGAATACTTTCGTCAGTTGTTTTGAATGTGATGCAAATATTAGGCTAATAAAGCAGTTTAACGTTGTCTTTTAAATGCATAACCACTTAATTTTTTTTTGTAATTTCCAACATAAAACAAATGAAACTTATTGGCTGGATACGTTAATGAAAATAGATATGAGATTGTGACATCTTTATTAAAATAATTCTTTGTTGCTTGAACACACTAAAAAATTTAAACTTACAATCTTTAAGTATTAAAAAACAATTCTAACAATTAGACCGTAAACCAAAATTTTGTCATTTTGATGTTGGAACTGATTTAAATTACTGTTAAGTTATAAATTTATTGGTATTATATCACTTGAACTCTATCATCCTTTTGAACTAATTCTCAATAACTTGACAATTTTTTATTGTATAATTTACCAAATCAACAAAATGTACTAAATTTATTTAAACTAAACACTATCTTCATGTTGTAGATATATATGGAAAGAAATGAAGAAGACCCATGAATTGTAAGTAGCAATTGGATAGAATAGAAAGTAGAGAGTTTATCCATTACAAAATGGTGAAGTGGTCACGAGTTGTGATTGCGCTTTTTTTACACTTTTCTAATATTCCGTTTTGGCTTTTGGTTTTAAGTTTTTATGTAAGCGTGTGGGGGTGTCACTGGTGGACCAAACCACAGCATTGTAACGCATCAGTCTTCAAGGATTTGAAAATAACCTCTACCCCAAACATCCCTTTTATAGTCTCTTGCACAAACACCATTCATTTTCCGTCTTTTCTTAAAAAGAAAATTCAACCTTTCTTCTTCCCTCTCTAATCTTCCCACAAAGATATGCATGAATTGTGATAAGAATACTTTTCAAAAATTCTATTATAATTAATATCTCTGACTTTTTTAATCTGTATAAAAAAGTAAATAAATATATTTTTATAAAAGAAAGACGATAAAAATAATGTATTCATCAATTCAAAGGAAAGGATTAAGTAATTTATAAAAACTTTTACAAATTTTTGCTCAATAGTTGATCTTGATGAGTTATTCTTTTTTTTTTTACCGAATGAATTTATTATTGGAAAAATTCTTGTTTACATTTAAGTATAACTCTGTTCATACATCAAATTAATTAAAAAATAATTTACTAGATAATTGGACATCTTCTAGCTCATGTTCCAAAAAAATGTTATTTTTTGATTGATTTAATATATGAACAAAGTCATATACTAAGTGTAAACATGAATTTTTCTTGTTATTGTTGTTATACTATATAACATGAAAACATTATAGTTTTTAAAATGTTGTTATCTTAATGTTTTTTTTCTTTATTTTCATAAAGTAAGGCAATCCGCTCGAAAATTGACGATTTTTTACATTCAATATCATTATACTAACCACTGAATTGTTTTTGAGAATTAACATATTAATCATATTTATTTTGACTAAGACATACTAATCATGCTACCAACACCTTATTTATTGGTAAACTCCACCTCAATTACCATGATGTGATGTACAGTGACGTGTGGCCACAGAGCCATTCTGGTCCATAGGTTATATAAAAAGCTAGACTACCTAAGCTATAGTATTACCAATTCTCAGATAAAACAGTCCCCAATTTACTTTAGTGGGTACTTCTATTGCATTGCCCCTCTATAAAGCCAACCTGTTACAATACCTCCAATTCCCCTCCCCTCCCCTGCCTTCCCTTCCCTTCCCTTCCCTTCACCTCCTCCTCCTTCTTCTTCTTCTCTTCTTTCCTCTGGAACCAAAAAAGAATTAAAAATGGGGAACTGTCAAGCCGTTGATGCAGCCACACTGGTAATACAACACCCAAGTGGCAGAGTTGACAACTTTTATTGGCCTGTAAGTGCTGCTGAAGTCATGAAGATGAACCCTGGTCATTATGTTGCTCTCCTCCTTTCCACCACCTTGTATCCACCACCGCCCACCACCACCACTGCTCCTCCTCCTCCTCAGTGCCCTTCTAATAACTCCACCACCAACCCCAATGGTCTTGTCCGGTTGACCCGAATCAAGCTTCTTAGGCCTACTGATACTCTTGTTCTTGGCCATGTTTACAGGCTTATCACTACTCAAGGTAATAATAAGGAGATTTTGAATCTTGGGTTTTGAAACTGAGCTTGTTATTTGTTTTGAAGGCTGATTTAGGCATTATGGGTTTTGGTTTTTCAGAGGTTATGCAAGGTTTGTGGGCAAAGAAACAGGCAAAGATGAAGACAAACCAGCCAGAATCATCCTCAGAGAGAGGTAAAGATCATAAGCAGAGTTCAGGCCTTGATTCAGAAACAAGAAGATCTGAGAAGGACCATCAGGTAATTTTCATTACTTTTACTTAATTATCATTTTGATTCATTTCAGTTCTTAAACAGTTGGTTCTCGAATAATATTTTTCGAACAACCAAGATTTTTTTTGTCTTTTTAAGAAACAAGAAGTTGATTAATTTATGTTATTGAAGACACATGTGACTACTATTGATATTAGCATCAATGCATGAAAACTAATTATTTTTTAAAATAATATATTGATAGATTAATTAAATAAACAAAACATTTTTCAGGTTGGGAAAAATGAAAGAAACCGACCAAGGACAGCAACATCATCAACCAACTCTGCCACAGCCAGGTCAAGAACATGGCAACCCTCACTAAAAAGCATCTCCGAAGGTTCTGGCAATTGCAGCTAATCATGTTTCACATCTTCCTAACCATTGCTGCATAAAAATTTTAAGGACCAACATGAAATTGGAAATTGGGTTCATCTTCCAGCTGTTACTTCGAACTGATTCTGGCATTTCTGAAACCTGCAATTTTTACTGCAAATTTTTATGTCATCTAGGAGTGTTAAGGCAGGTAAATTAGGTAGATATCAGAGTTATTGAAAAAAGAAAAAAAAGAAAGGAACTTCCTTGCAGTGCTGATTTGGGTACTGCATAATTGTATAGCAAAAGAGTTATCTGAACATAAAATGTAAGGAAGTATTTCCCATATATTTTTCTGAAATGAAAATCAGACTTTGCTTCTGAAGATTATTATTATTATTATTATTATTATTATTGGATTGTTATGGTTTGACTTGGATTTGTGTTCTTGATGGTTGATAATTCATTAATATTTGTAGCAGGGATTTGATAATTTATTGACAAATAGTTCAGGTTAATGCTAATTCAAGTAGTTTTTTTTTCCAGCTTGTTTTTATGATACGGGTATCTTGAGTCAGTTTAAATTGATATTCTAATTAGCTCTTCAGTATTCATAATGTAATTAACGATTCTTGAACAGTTCAACAGTACTGCTCATGTTATGGCAGAAGCTGTCTTTCTAAATTTTTGAGCCTCCATGTTTACATCATCCATGTGATGCAAACAACATTTGGCCAGCTATATATTTGGCAGATGAACAAAATTAGTATGGATAAATCATAAATGGCAGAGAACAGGCACTATTTTAATACACAGGTGGTTCAGATTCTCTTCTGGTTTGTATCTAATAACAGCAAATAGGCATGGTTGGAGTCTATGTGAATCAATTTTTTTTGTACAAATAGTAGATAATCACTTTGGAAATTCGAGTATTAAACGATTTCTTCCTTCTAGTAAATGAAATCAAATTTGAACTAGAAAACCAACTAGATTAAGTTTGCCGACTCTGAACGAACTTTATTTTAAGGACAATTGTTTAACAGTTGCTCTTTCTATTTTTTTCTTTTTAATACATTAGCTCGAACTTAGCATTAATAAATACCTCTATTAACTTAGACTGACAACAATAACCACATATGATTCAGTCAAAAGAAAATTACTCATTGTTAATATTATCAACATGCAAGCATGAATGTGTAGCTTCTAGGTGACTCTGAAGATCTTGTATTTGCCTGTTGTCATAAGTAACCATTTCTCCATGAGTACATTAACTCATGGGGCGTAATGTAACAAGATTTCACTGATACATGTAATTAGTGTCATAACCTGCTTTATTGTGTCAAAAAACAAGAAAAGAAAGTGATATATATGCTGCAGCAGAATCATTAGTCTGTACATTTTCGACTTTGAAGAAAAAACCATAATTTGAATAATTTTTTTAGTGCATTAAAAGAAGCAGAATCTTTCTCAATAACCCACTTCCATCATTGCCTCTATTTCTCTCGTCCCATGCTCAAGCCAGCCAGCATCTCTAATGCTTCAAAAGCTAAAAAACCCACGAAGATGACTCCTTTCTTTCACTTTCTATTATTTTTTAATATTACAAATAGTGGACAAGCATACTAATCCTCTTTCAACAAATATTTTGTTCTGAAATTCGAAAACTTGTATATAAAATCCACTCAAAATCAGTATACTAATCACAACAAACAGCTTATTGGTTTTGCCTTTTCACTTTAAGAAGCTAAAAATATTGCTGCACTTTGATACGGAGCTTGTATAAGTACAGGACAACTGCAACCAACTAACAAATTAGAACATTCTTGTTAACATTAAGCATGTATTAAAGCCCATTAATATGATGGGACGGTCCCATGAAAGATCATAGAATTCCATAGCTGGTGGGCCATTAATGGTTTCCCACCATTTGCCAGATTCCTACCATATCAATATGTATATAAAATTTGTCTCTACTCATAACAATGATTGGGTTAATGAGTTGTGGTGCAATGTCTTTGTATTGTAGGCCTTGCCTTACCTGCTTGAGCTTGCCTACTCATTTTACCTTGCCCACAACTTGAGTCTCGTCACTCCCATTTTAATTAATGAGAAAGTTACAGGTTTTTAACGACTGGGTTTGGAACTGGTTTCAATGGTTTCAACGTCTTTTGCTTGACATTTCTTGATCATGACCTATTTATTGGTCTGGTTAAATAGTCGTGGTTTCAATGGAATGAATCAAACGGTTTCTATGGTCACAACAAGTCTTTTTTCTTCGTAATTGAACTCTCTATCGCTTACTGACGGAGACAACTCCCATACGTTTAAAGTACAAGTCTTGAAGGAAACAATTTTTTTGTCAAAGAAACAAAAAAAGGCTGAAGCTTTGAGAGAGAATTTCAGAGATGAGAGATTATTGATGTCAAGTTGAGTCACGCCTCTCTGTTGTTGCTTGCTGTGGAAGTGTCAAAAAGGGAACTGATATCATTTTGCCAATAATGCTTACAAGAATAGATTCCTTCTTTAAAAACATGGAAAACCAGACGGTCCACGACTATTTATTTCGCCACCATCTTTGAACTTGTGTGACAGATATTGCAACTGAATTGTCGTCTTGAAGCGCTCAAAACCACTCTGAAAAGGGGAAGAAAATCTTGGCAACAACTTCCCAACTTTTTGGCGCAGGAAATCAACTTACATTAGCAGTAAGATAGTAACTTGTCAAACTCCGTAATTTGTATCATCTGAAATCTGAAACTATCTCAAGTGGTTGAATATGTGTATTATTTAAGTTTTAGGTTCAATCTCTTGTAACAAAAAATAAAAGTCTGTCATTTAAGTATCTCACATTGACCAATTGTAAATGTAATAAAAAGAGTTAAACCCAAATTTATGATAATATTACTAAATTATTGGTAAATGTAATAAACCGAATTAAACCCAAACTTACGATGGTATTACGAAAACAAGCCATGAAGCCTTCAAGTGAACCAATATCACAGAAACTTTACTGTCATGGTTTATATATTGAAATCACTATAAAAATACATATACACTTATTAAACATTCAAAGTTCACACCCAAAAAGCTAGCAACAAGCTGAAATTCCACATCCCAAAATCATGTTCTGATGAAAATATTACAACAGCTCTCCAACCATAACTCAATAATTGTATCCGACTCTTGCCCAGAAAGAACTTCTCAAGAGTTATCACAACAGGATTTTATGGAAATTTTCTTGCATCACTCTGCTGCGGCTGCCTCAGTCTCTGGTTTGCCATGCTCATGCTTGTCGAGTTGGCTGAAGTTTCCTTTCTCCTTGAAGAGTTGATTGTGATGATGCCTGCAGTAGAGACGATGTTCATGGGCTACATAATTTGACGGGCTGATAACGC
>CAODLS010916879.1:0-15614 GCA_948243855.1 Flueggea neowawraea | reverse complement strand
TTTTTTCTGATGGGTCTTCCAAATTCTGTTCCTTCTAATGACTTGTGTTGCTTTAATTTTTGTTTCATTTATTTGTTTGTTTCAGATTATTGGTTAATTGTTTGTTTCAGATTCTTCGTCTTTCTGGTGAGAGACGCGACGGTTGTTGGACAGAGGGGCTGCGACGAGGAACCTGTTATGGGTTTGCAGAGGGCGTGGCGGCGGCGATCAGGTAGCATCCGAAAACCACAGTGGGGGCATTCATTATAGTTTTAATATGATGCGGCGGCTTCGAAACGCTTACTGCTCTGTTAATAGTGAAGTCCTTTTTTTATGAACTTTGTAAAATTAGTCCTTAATGTATAAGATTTATTTAAGGTTGAGATAAGGTTTTTTTAGTAAAATAAAAAAAATAAAAAAATGAAGGTTGATATAAGGTTTAATTAAGGTAGATATAAGGTTGTTTTTGAGTAAAATAAAAAAGAAAGAAATTTTTTATAGAAAGAAAATAAAGGTTGATATAAAATTTACTCAAAGGTTGACATAATTTCTTTTAGTAAAATAAAAATAAAAAAATAAAATTTTCAAAAAAAAATGAAATTTGATATAAGGTTTACTCAAGGTTGATATAATGTTGATTTTTAATAAAACAAAAAAAATTAAAATAAAGGAAATTTCTTACAGAAAAAAATAAATATTAATATAAAGTTTATTTAAGGTTGATATAAGGTAGTTTTTTAGTAAAAACAAAAAAAATTAAAAAAGATAGAAATTTTACTTTAGTTTTATTTTTTAGTTCGTTTTTAATTATTTTTTTATTATAAAATAAAAAATGGGGAGGAAAGAAAGATGACTATAAATTGAAAAAGAAAAAGAAATAGTTTAGATGTGAAAAAAACTTGGTCAATGGGAAAAATATAAAAGAAAAGGACTAAAATGGAAAAAACAAAAAAGAAGAGACCAAAATTGATGTAATAAAAAGCACTAAGGACTAAAAATTAAAAACAATTAAAAACGTGGATAGGTGAGTTGGCTGCAATTTTTTGTTAGAGTGATTAGAATCCACGCTTGGGTTGTTAAAATTTGAGGTATGATTGTTAAAAATCATTGAGGTGCATTTTTTTATATTTAAAATCTGAATTGGGTATGTTTCTATAATTGGCCCTATTATGAAATAGGCATTGAATGGCCTATTTGTGGGCCTTTTGCAGCTTTATGACTTACTATGGGCTTGATGAATTCCACCCAGTAACATGAACAACGCTGCTGAATGATTATCTTTAATTGATTGTTTTTTAAATGTGGTAATTGCGTGTTTCACGAAGACAATTTGTAATATTTATTATGTATAGACTGTTTTTACTTATCACAAATACATTTTTGTAATTTTTTTGGTATGCGAATCACTTTTCAGATTCACGGACATGTGTTTTAATTCCTTACGGATAACCTATGTTGTTTGTATGTTGCTTATATATTGTTTGAATATTGTTATATATATTAATGATATCTTGTTTATATGTGTTTTATATGTTCAAAACAGTAAATAAATAAATTTAAATTTTTATATGTTGTTCGCACCTTGTTTATATGTTGTTTTCAATATATAAACTTCATATAAGTAAGATATATGTTGTTGATTTGTTGTTTATATGTTGTTTATATGTTATAAATAAATCTGTAATTTATATATTATTGATTTTTTATTTATATATTATTTATATGTTACTGATAACTTGTTTAGATGTTATTTTCAACATAGAAATAAGATATCAAAAATATATAAATAATATCCTAGTTTTAAAACAAGAAGCAACATATAACCAACATACAAACAAATTTTAAACAAGAAACAACGTATAAAATTCATATAAACAAGAAACAACATATAAACGTTTTAAACAAGTTTCAAATATAGTAAAACAATAAACATATTTTAAAAAAATTAAACAAGTTTCAAACAAGTTTTAAAGGATATCATAAAATGTAATTTATTAAATTAAAAATGTAATTTAAAAAATTTCATATGGTCACATGCGTAAATTTGATTTTTAGCTAAAATATTGAAACTTGTGCTAGTGAATTCATAAAATGTTAATTATGGTGGGTAAATCTGAAAATAACCTTTTTTGAATTGTCGTTTATTTTAACTTGATTAACTAAAAATATATTGGAAATTGATAGATTGATTGTCAGATGAAAAAATTACGAATGACTTAATAGAAAAACACATTTTCATCGTATATAAAAATTGAATTTTAGCCCTCGGAGTTTTATATTCATTACTGTTGTTGAATTGTAGGATAGATATAGAACGTTTCGTTTTTCTTACCATATATATGGAGGACTTTTTTTATCATTATTTTATGTACAAAAGGTGGTCATTCACTTTGAAGATTAGAACATTAATGATTTTTCTTCTCTTTATAGGTGCATTTTTTTTTGGATTTAAACCACTGACCTTTTTCTCGAAATCAACATGCCAACAATTGAACCAACTTGTTGATCACATCTATTGTAGACTTTAAGAAAATCAAGGTTAATTGTGATCTCTTGAGTTTACTTATATCATAAATGCGTAGTAAATTTTGAGAAAAGGAACCAACAATCTAGGACCTACTATTATCACATCAATAAAACTACGTGGTAAATGAAAAAAAAAATCTAAACTTAATTATAATTTTAAAAAGGGAAAAAATACAAAACATCAAATAATGATACGTTTTTCCTTCGCAAAATGAAAATTTAATTTTCTAACTTGTAAATCAGCCGGCGGTCACCAACTCCTACCAGGATGAGAACATTTTTGTTTAGAGTTTCATTTTATTCCTCATGATGAGTAATTGATGACTAACGGATATTGCAGCCAGAAAGACTGCATGCCAGTCATTGCACGTCTAAAGACTCCTTATTTTTTCTCCTAATTAAACAAATTTTCTTTACATGTTAGACTTGACTTTTCTTTTCACATTATTAAGTCATTAATCGATCTAGAATATTCTTGTTTTTCATAATTGTCTGAAGGAATTTTATTATTTATGTGACTAATTCTTAGCGTTTAAATTCTGTTAAATTATAGTCCAGATCGTCCACATGGAATTTTGCTTTGCATGTAAATATAGAAACACATTACAAGTTTGTTACTTATCAAGTCTTGTCTCTTTGTACTGAATTCCATTCACTGATTTTTCTTTGAGATCATTTTCTCTTCCGACGTGGTATGACTTGGTCGTTCGTTTAGTAATCAAATATTAATAGTCACATATACTAGTTCAAATTTTGAATAATACATTTTTTTAGTCGAACCTCAAAATTTCAAGATCAATAATACACGCTCCTTGTCATTTGAGCTTGTATTTGTAGCTAGTTCTGTTATTGGTCTCTTGATTGGAGTGACCAACTTAGAGTTTGAAAAGTTATTAGATTCATGGTGAAGGTCTACCCGCTTGAAAAGGTTGAAATCCTTGTTAATTGCATGTGCCACATAAAGGTTTTAGGAAATTAAATACATGATTCGGTGCAAGATCCTTCCAGTCAAAGTGGTTGACAAAATCAGGATTGTATGCCAACCATATCCCTCCAAACCTGATGCAAGTTAGGATTTGGAGAGAAAAGAATAAGGCTGTTTTGTTTGGAGAATTTTTTATAATTATTTAAAAAAAAAATTGTTAAATTTTTTTATTTGTTTTATATTTAATCCCTCCAAAACACACTTTAAAGAGATACGTCATCTTCTCTCTTGTTTTTTTAATAGAAAATTTGTTTTTAATTTTCAGAAATGAACATATTTTTTAAATATGTTTAGTTTCAAAAAATAGAAACAGAATGAAACAGACAACAAAAAACTATTTTCCAAATTAAACATAGCCATAGTGTGCTAAAATTTTCACGGACTCTGGATGTATATCGATGCTTAAATATAATATTTTCTTGGCAGAATTCTACTTATCTTATAATTTGTCAAAATTTGCCTTCTTCCATATTATAACTTAAAGTATGCAAAACCACTTTAAATAGTGAGAGTTTTTCCCGATAAAATTGAACATTGCTCCAAACTACCAAGATAAGGTATCTGATATAATAATAATAACAAAGTCTAATTCAGCCCTAGCTAAAAAACAGATAGGTTTACACAAGTACATACAAACTTTGTCACTTGTATACTTAACGGATGCGAGATTCTTAACAAAGATATATCCTTAGCCCTCCTTTGTCAATAGCTTAACTTAAACGATAATTTTCTTTTCTACCGAAAAAATCATTCATGAGCAAAGAAAAATATGAATGGTAATACTGGTGGACCCATAGGGGCCATATATTGGAGATACGCGCCTGATAAATTATCTACCCTAACAATTGAGTTTTTACACAATGAACTTATAAGGCCAAAACCTAAACCAGCATCAAAAGAGCCTATAAATCTAGTAATGGTACCGAATATATGGTTCTTAGTTTAACTGACCAAAACCTAATAACCAAATTGGACATGCGTTAGTTAGAGCCAACTCCTTCTTGCTTTAACACTCTCACAAAGACCATCGTATGGGCAAAATGAATGATCAACTCTCACAAATCCATACCTTGGCCAGGAGAGTAAAAAAAAAAGCCCGTTTTACTCCTAAAAAATGCAACCCAACTCAATGTCCCGGACGAACAAAAATTTTTGAGAGAAGGAAGGAATAGTTTTTTTTTTTTCAAAGGGAAATTGATTAGATTAATTAAAAGAGAAATTCATACAACATAACTTCCTTAGTCGATGCGAAGGAATGGGTTGAGAGAAGAAAGAGCACCATTTTTAGAAGGTTTACTTCCAATACAAGCAATTTAAAAGTTGATATCAACCAATTTATAATAATATGAATTTTTTTTATTATGGAAGTTGTACTTTTATATTTTGTTTATTTATTAATTTTATAAAACTATTCCAACTTTATTTAAATGAAATTGTCTGGTTGAAACTTTAAAATAAAACTAGTTAAAGACCCGTAAGATGTTAAACTATATGTATGAAACTGTTTGAGTCAAGCCCAGTTTCAAATCCCATATGTATGAAAGTGTTTCCGACATTTTTTCTTAGCACTTTTGTTTTGACTAACTCACTGTTAAAACATTCGGCCAAGAGAAAAGTGCCATGCAATAACACCAAACAAAATCTGAGAGTGCGTATATAGCTTGTTTCATTGATCGATTCAATTACAAGAGGATGGTGTGAAAATTTGAGGCAAAGTGACCGTGACAGGCGTTAGCAAGCAAAGAAAAAGAATTTTGTGGCAGTTTTATCAGACATTTATTAATAGCAGCCCTTAAGTCTACACAAATATAACATATTGTTCACATTGTGCCACATAAACCATTACTATTACATTACAAAGATTTTCTTCTTCTTTTTTTTTGATTGGTTACAAAGACTTTATTTGGTTTTGCTAATTAGTGTAGATTGACGTATAAATGGTCCCTACTGTCAAGTGGATTCACCAGTAAATTAAATACCAATCTTTTTTTATTATTATTATCAGGTTCAAGAGATTGAGGATATTGAACAATTTTAATCAAAAAATTAAGTGGAATTGAAGCTATTGAATTTTTTTTAAATCTGCACTACTTGTTTAAAAAAATATTTAAGAGTTGGTGAAGATGAGGTGAAACATGTTATAAATAGGAATGACAATAGATAAAGTATATTAATATATTTATCCATATTTATAGTTTATACCCTATATTCATATTTTATCGTGAGTGACAAAGATTACCATATGTATCATACTCACAAGATACTTAGTTATTCATAAAATACTCATTAACTCATGATATAAAATTAATTAATTAATTTAAAAAATAATATATCACTAATTTATAATAATATATTAAAAAAAATATACGAAATAATATAAAATATTATATTCATATAATATAATATATATAATACTCAATCTGTTCTGACTATCTATCCACTCAATAACCAAATCGAAGTTGGATTTGGATGTGGAAATTAAGTTGCACGTACGTACTTTAAGATTTGAGTCAAGTCCTGTTACAAATCCCATATGTATGAAACTGTTTCCGACATTTTTTCTTTGCACTTTTGTTTGACTAACTCACTGATTATCAGGTACATACATGCATTAAAACATTCGGCCAAGGGGAAAGTGCCATGCAATAACACCAAACAAAATCTGAGAGTGCGTATGTAGCTTGTTTCATTGATTGATTCAATTACAAGAGGAGGATGTGAAAATTTGAGGCAAAGTGACCGTGACAGGCGTTAGCACGCAAAGAAAAAGAATTTTGTGGCAGTTTTGTCAGACATTTACTAATAGCAGCCCTTAAATCTACACAAATATAACATATTGTTCACATTGTTCCACATATACCATTACTATTACATTACAAAGATTTTCTTCTTTTTTTTTTATTGGTTACAAAGACTTTATTTGGTTTGACTAATTAGTGTCGATTGACGTATTAATGGTCCCTACTGTCACGTGGATTCACGAGTAAATTAAATATCAATTTTTTTTTTATTATCAGGCTCAAGAGATTGAGGATATTGAACAATTTTAATCAAAAAATTAAGTGGAATTGAAGATATTGAAAAAACAAAATTAAATTTGCACTACTTGTTTAAAAAAATTTAAGAGTTGCCAGCGAAGATGAGGTGGCACACATGTTATAAGATGGAGTGGCAATGTGTAGAGTATATCAATACCATTATCCGTATTCGTAGTTCATATCCTATGTTCATAGTCTATCCTTATCCATGTGGATGACAAAAATTACCGCATGTATCCAACCTACAAGGTATTTATTTATCTATAGGATACTCATTTACTCATGGTATACATTTAGTTAATTATCTTAAAAATAATATATTACTAATTTAGAATAATAGATTAAAAAATACATAAGACAATATGAAATATTATATTCACACAACATAATATATGTAATACCTCATTCGTTCGGACTAGATTCTCTATAGCAATCCGTCTGATTCCGATTTGATCTTGAATGTTCTAGATGACGATTAAGTGTTTAATATTATGAATAAAGATTGATGGAGTTTAATGATGTTAATTTTTTTTTGCAAAGTTAGGTGTTGGAGGTGATTAGTGCATCCTTCCGTTGATTTTCGGTGTTGAATTTTGCTCCAGGAAAGATGGGGTTTGTGTTTCTAAGTTAGAAACATGTTTAAAGTGTGAAATTCCACATGAAATGTGTCCAAGTGGTCATCTACGTGCGTTGAAGGGCATCTAAGCATATAGATCTTGATGCAGAAACGAATTGGAGCTGTTGGAGTGCCTCTACGCAAGTAAACAACATGTTACACATGTAGAGGGTCTGTTACGTGCTTAAAGAGTCCTTTTACGCATGCAAATGTGCCCTACAGAGGGTGTCACAGTCAGTGAGGTTAGATTATGTTTGTTCTCTTTTGGAGTGTCTGTGCGAACTATGAACTAGTAAGTCAGTATCCTCTGTCTCTGTACCTGCATCTTTTAGTACATTCTATCTCTGTATCTACATATTCTGTCTCATCTCTGCATATTCTAGATCATTTTTTTTTGTATTTTCTACCTCTTCATGTCTGCATATCTGGGCTCGAGTAGGTTGAGCGTTGTTGGATTCATAGTTAGTCTTGCTGAGATTGATATATAGAGATTTTAGATTTTTGTTCTGGTTCAGAGGCTTAGATTTGATTTCTTATATTGAGTATTAGAGTTGATTTAATTGATGATTTTAGTCATTTGGTGTTTAGTGTCTTTTGTAGACCTTTTTGATCTGATCTGTCTAGACATTCAGGACGAATTTCTTTTGAAGGAGGAGTATGTAATACCCTATCCATTCTGACTAAGTTCTCTGTAGCAATCCATTTGATTATGATTTGATCTTGAATGTTCGAGATCATGATTAGGAGTTTAATATGATGAATAAATATTGGTGGAGTTTAATGATGTTAATTTTCACGCAAAGTTGGGTGTTGGAGGTGATTCATGCATCCTTTCATTGATTTTCGCTGTTGAATTTTGCTCCGGGAAAGATGGGGTTTGTGTTTCTAAGTTAGAAACATGTTTAAAGTGTGAAATTTCGCATGAAATGCATCCAGGGGTCATCTACGTGTGTTGAAGAGCAGTTAAGCACGTAGATCTTGATGCATGAATGGATTGGAGCTATTGGACTGCCTCTACGCATGTAAACAGCATGCTACGCACGTAGAGGGTTTGTTACATGCATAGAAAGTCCTTTTGCGCACGTAAACGTGCCCTGCATAGGCGTTTTTAGGCGAAACGGTGTGTTTTGATCTGTGGGTTTATTTATATACCTCCACGGACTTTCCTTCATCATTTTCACTCCAAAACTCACCCAAACTCTCTCTAATCCGTATCTCTTCACTTCTCTTGGCCTCTCATTGATTCTTTGTCATTCCTTGAGGTAAGATTACTCCTCCACGTCTCTTATTTCTATATTTTTGTTTATAAATCTTAGGTTTTGGTTGGATGAACGTTTTTGGCCTTTAGGTTTAGGTTTTGGATTTAAGCATAAATCTGTGGAAATGGAGGTTAGATTTTGTTATATTATGATGGATTAAGGTCAGAGGAACCTATATTAGGCTCGATTTTGAGGGATTTGTTGAGTTCTTTAAATGGGTTAGGGTTTGGCCTAATTTGTGAAGGAACTTTATGATTTTGAGTTATTTTGATGAAATGATTTATAGATTCATGTTTAAGAGGTTGATTTAAGTTGATTTGTATGTATGGAAACATTGGGAGTTGATCAGAACGATTTTGTGGTATTTTTTAGAATAATTTTTGTCACAGGGATTGTTTTTTAATTTTAGGAAGTTTAGGACAATTTTGCAATTTCTATGAGTTTGATGACTTTTTTGGGAATTTTGACTAGTGGGAAGACTATTTGGTAATTTGAGAATATTTTAGTGACTAGTCTGTAATTTTCTAATGTCTTAGGGACTAAATAGTATTTTTGCAAAAATTGAGGGACCAAACTATAATTTTACGAGATGTTTGATTTTCGAGACGAAAACGTTAGATCTTCATTCGAAATAGACTTCTCAGGGTCAATGTCTGTATTTGCATTGCATGCATTTTAGTACCGCCATAGTACTAACATCATGTCTTTGATTCTGTTTTGATAACTGTTTTAGTATCGTGTTTCGGTCTGTGAGGTCAGCCAGCCACCAGTGATGCGTGACTGGACCATTTAGCTTGGATATCTAGATGAGTGTGATGACAGCTTCAGATACATAGAATGTGTCTTCTACATCTATATGTTTTTTTTATGTATATGGCTTATATATGGAATTCAGACTAATTAAAGGACTGAAATTTCCTAAAATTTTGTTTATGTGAAATATCTGATATGGGAGATTTGTCTGAATTGTATTATACTTTTCTGTATTGACTATTCTATTGAAATTATATTCTCTCTGAAATAATTAATCGGTTTGGGAATAAATATATTTTTAAAAATTTATAGTCTGCTCTGCACATCTATTTGCTTGAAATAATTTGATAAGAAAATATAAAATTTTGTATATGAAACATTATGATCAATAACCTATACTCTGAATAAAATATTATATGTATTATATAATATACTCTACAATAGTTTTTGAGATTTATTGTATGCCTTATATGTTTGTATGTTACTTATTTGGCTATTTAAAATACTGGGAGAATAAGAATCTATCATTTGATTTACGTAATTGTAGTATTACATGTTATGCCAATAGTGCATCCAATATTACCTGTCTGATTCTACATTTTTAATTTCTGCAATATTTATGATTTAATTATTCTCACTCGGAACACCTATGCTATGGGATAGAAGTAGATTTTGGTATACCATTGTGAGTGCCTAATTACCAAGGTTGGTGGTGACCCGTGTGTATAGTGCAACACACATGAGCTATTTTTTATAATGGCAGTCCACGTATGATCTAGTGGCAAGAGTCCACATATGATCCTGATTCTGATCATGGTCCCCATGTCAGACTGTTTAGTGTGTTATGATTTATGATTGGATGTGATAAATTTGGTGAGTCTGCATTATTGCTCATTTTTTTGTAGTATATTGTACTCTATTTTGATGGGGTATATCTTGCTAGAGCATGTGGACTGCAATGCTTATGGATGTACTTAGATCAGTTCTGTCTATTACAGCTTTGAGACCCTTAGGGTGACGGAGTATTATTTTGAGCCTCTAAGACTTTCAGCTGTTAGCCTTTTTGAGCCCCTAAGGCTTTCAGTTCAGCTTTATTTTTTATCTGATCTTGTCAGTACAGTTTTAATATAATATGAATGTATGATCAGTGATTATCAGATCTGTTCAGTTCAGTAATTAATTAACCATAAGATATACATAAGTACGTAAACTTCTGCATAATTTGTATAATTTGGATTTACATATTTGTACGATATATGTCTGGTATGACGTCTTAATATTCGGGTATGATACCTTCAATGCATGATCATGTGTTAGTTTCAGTGCTCCATAATAAATTTGAAATGAACAAAAAGTATACATAGATTTGTGTGAATGCATGTTAAGGGTTTTTGCTTGTCTTTTGGTATACTAATTCGTATGCTTGACCGTATGTTGTTTGCTTCTGGTGCGAAACATTTTCGAAATAAATTTCTAAACTACTATCCCTACGTATACAAGTGTATACTAATATTATATGATTATATACATGCATGCGGTATTTTCTAAAAATATTTTCAAATGGTTTATGTGAGGTCTCAAAGGCGATCTAGAGTGTCGTTTCCTCACTAAGTTTACTCACCCCTTCCTCTTTAACATTTTTTAGGTGATTTCATTGATAGTGACTCTTCGACTTTCAACATTCCGTGAGGTATTCTTGAGTAGTACTGAGTGCCCTTTTATTCAGACCCTAATTATTTATTTTAGTTAGATGCTCCACACCGGGATACTTGTGGGTATTTAGTTCTTTATATTTATTTTGTATTTAAATATAATTTCTTGTTTGGTGTTTAGTATGATTTTATTATTACGAAAAATTTATGTTTTAAAGAAGTTTGGACATTTTAAGCATTGTTTGCAATAAATTAGTTATAAGTTATGTTATCCGAGGCTTGTACGAAACGGGTTGGGCTTTCATAGACGGTTCGCCTCGTACGTCGGTCATGGTCTGAAAACGGGTCGTGACAATATAAAAGCTATAATTTAAAACTGAATGTTTTTTTATCAATACAATTTATATTTTAAATAATTTATCATATACGATTGACTAAATATATAACTTGCATAAAAAATATGTAGGATCATAACACAAACTAAATATGATGAACATTAATTTATAATTTCTATGACTAATTTGTTGCGAAAGATTTCTTAAAAAGTTATTCTCATCTATTAGTTATATGTTAAAAACCACTGTAAAACCAAAGGATGTTGGTATGAATGACTAATGAGATATTGCTAAACGTATCATATCATATATATAATTAATAAGGTATTTTTGTAATATAAATCAATTTATTCAAATATGAAAATTTATTTACCTTCAAAAGAGTCTCTCTCTCTCTCTCTCTCTCTCTCTCTATATATATATATATATATATATATATATATATATATATATATAGGGTAGGGATAACGGCTAACGGGCACAGGTACAGATAATACTCAATGGGTAAGGGTAGAATATTTATATTTTCATACCCTACCCGTATCCACACAGTAAAAGGCGGGTATTACCCGTACCCATACCTAGTCAAAACGAGTAATACGCGTTGGCTAAGTACGGGTAGGGTACAAATTGCCATCCCTAGTTATAAGTTAGCATTGTGGGGTAGTCTCTTTTCTGAAAAAAAAAATCATCGACTATTTTTTTTTATGGAGATGTTAGCATAGTTCTTGTTGGAAAAAACGGTCCGCCCATGACGGGTGAACTGAATTTGATCGGTTAAGGTGCGAAACGAGACTGTGGACCAAGACCAATTGGAAATTCTAATTGAGGAGAACCAAACTCGATTAGTTAAGGTGTGAAACGAGATGATGAACCGATGCCAATTGGCGAGGCCAATTGAGTTGGGAATGAAAATGGGCCCATAAGGCCCACAAGCCCATTTGAAGGCTTATATAAGGAGCATTGCTCCTTCCATTCTCATTCATACCAACACACACACTCCAAAGAGAGAGAGAGAAAGAGCTTTCAGCCGGGAGAGAGAGAGAGAGGTCGAGACCTCCTGGTCCTGAGTCCTGTACAAATCACGTGTGGCATCTAGACTGCGAAACAGCCGGGCACTCCCGTCAAAACGTGTTGTTTGCTCGCAAGACCAACATCGAAACTGGTCCTGCTCCATTGCTAGCTTCCACTAGAATCGAGGTTAGTAAGTCAAACTTATTTATTATACTGTTTATTAGTTAACCGGTAGGGATTCCTTCATTGGTATCAGAGCCAGCATGATTTTTTCAAATATGTTCCAAAAATTTTGTTGGTCTCTATCTAGGATGCCTACTGTGATTTTTTGGTATTTGAATTTTTGTCTCCAATGTCATTTTTGATTCAAGTTCGTTCGGAGTTGAATTATGAAAGTTGGAATTTTGAAATTCTGACAAAAGATTTGTGATCAACGACCTTGAAAATGTTACCTGCCAAAATTTATTTGCGAAATTCCATAGGGACGGTCGTCAAATCGATGAAAATCCGATCAAAAAATACTAAGTGAGGCAACACAGATGAATTTGTTCATCTGATAAGAATGGTGACATGATGAGTTGTAATTCGTTGACACGGACCACTCAGAATGCAACACTTGGCAGAGAGACAAATTCGGTCAAAGTTGATCAAAACGTTGACCAATATAAAAACAACACGTGTCAGGGAAGTGAACATGTGAACTGAGTGTCGGTAGCAAATCAAAGTATGACACGTGGCAAATAGAGCCACGTCAGAAGACACGTGGCATGCTGACAGGTCTGACACATCATCACATGTATCCAAACATGTGGTGACACATGGCATACATGTCCAACGCGACACGTTTCTCCACGCATGTGACGCACGTTCGGCGTGACCACGTGTTCCAGCCACCATTTTTTGCAGAATTAAAATTTTGATTTTTCTAAAATTTTTGGTATATTTTTCATAAGTTTTTGACTTCTGGACCTATTTTTTCAAAATTTTATAAGTATTAAAAATTGTTTAAAATTTTTGAAAATGAATTTTTTTAAGAGTTACTTTGGAAATTAGTTTTCAAAATAATTAATTTTTAAAATGTGCGTATATGGTTCTCATTTGGTTAATTGAGATTAGATATCAATTTTTTGGGTAGTACGCATGTACGCATATACCCGTTATTTTTGTTATTTTTACAAATAAACGAATGAGGTAAAACCATATTGTATCGACTTAAGTGTGAATTAAGAGAGAATTTGCATGACTCCCGAAGTGAATATTTTTGGACAATGGTGGTTATAATGGGAAGATTGAATTGTGTGTTAGAGCACAACGGTAATGAAGGTTCGGTTACTTCGTAAAAGCTTATGATACTCATCACCGGT
Source organism: Flueggea neowawraea (assembly GCA_948243855.1). Taxonomy (NCBI): domain Eukaryota; kingdom Viridiplantae; phylum Streptophyta; class Magnoliopsida; order Malpighiales; family Phyllanthaceae; genus Flueggea; species Flueggea neowawraea. The sequence goes on along the minus strand of CAODLS010916879.1, from coordinate 2,093 downwards.
GTTGATTGAATTATTGGTCCATTTTAAAATTTTTATGGAAATTTGATCCCCTAAGTGTCATAATAAGATACTTAGAGATTCTAGAAAGTAAAAACGTTTCAAGATTGGTATGTCCAAGATTAAACCATAATCGCGAAAAGAAATCATGAGTTGTGGGAGATCCACTTTATGGTCTTACGATTTATAGAATTTTTGATAAGTTGGGACGACCACTTATGAATTCTATTTTAACACTTTGGAAAAGGTCCATCGTGTATCCAATTGGCTGACATATGTTTAATACTATATTTGCGTAGTATTATTCTTTGGGCATATTAGTATTATTTAGGTATTAATGCCGATAAATGTTAATGTACGTAAATTAACATTGATATAGATTATTTGGATTACATATTGATTCAATAAATGATGATGATTTCATTTATTTTTTTGGCTTATTATTGTGTTAATTTGCTTTAATTTTATGCAATATTTTATATGTTAAATATGTTGTCTAATTATTGAGTTTGTCTAAATAATTGAGATAACCAATATGGATTCTCTTAAGTCAAATGGAATTTAAAAGTGAATCCAAATAATCATTATTTACTGTCTATAAAATTAAATATAGTATAGTTAATTATTAAGACTGAGATGGTAAATGTGCACTTAGTGTACATTTCGATTCAAAACTTAATAAGAGGCTATGCTAGTTTAATTTTTGGTTGGATAGTAAATATATGTGTATTGCCGAATGCATTACTTGTTTGTAACTATGTCTTATTGTTTGGCATGTTATTTGTGTGATTCATTTCTTATAAAAGTCGATTGATGTCGAGACATACATATGTGTATGTTAAAACTATGTTGAGTTTAGGTGGCAACAATCGTAATTCCTAGATTATGAAATTTTAACATGTACTCTAAGAACTAAGCTCGTGCTCCTTTTAACTTGGTTATGTCAAAATTCAATGATAATTAGAATACCACTCAACACATTTTGGATTGAAATGTCTATAAGATGTAGAAGTTAGAAAATTCCACTACGTCTTTTATCGGTACAAAAGATGATGTATTCACTTGGCTAATTTACAAGTATCAAGATGCAATATATATTTGTAATTTACAGTTTAAGAGCAGTTAGTTGGCATGACACTAACTAAGGTTATGGTCTTTGACCATCGACTGATACTTGTTATAACAACCTAATCATGGGAGTAGAGGCATAAGGCCTATATGATTAGAGAGCTTAGTGATCTTGATCATTGTTTGATCAAGGACAAGGTCCAAAATAGTTATCCACTTCTTGCCTAGATGTTAGGAGCAAATCAAGTTGCACCTAACCTATGCTTATCTCAAGCATGAGATCGTGAGGAATTCAATAACGTCTTATTCTATTGGATAAATTCCAATACCAAGGCAAGGAAAAAGGTTTAAGAACCTTAAGTCCTTAAGAAATGGAGATTAGACAGAATTATGAGAAAATCCACGAACATGAACAATGCTGACATTTTGTGAGTGAAATGTTAAAAATCAAAGGCGTACAATATGTAAGATAATGCATCTTTGAGGGTGTGTTGCTCAAACTCACGCAAGTAAGAAGAGTTACCTTGTTCGATGTTCTCTATTGAATTTCGTCAGTAGTAGACGATTAATTCAACTTTTAGGATCCTCAAAATGAAGTTTTAATGTGATTTTATTAGACACCAACTAGTTCTAAGAAGGAACAAGTTGTGTATGCAAAGAACAACTTAAAAGTGGGAGTTTAAGGTGTTGGTGTGTGCAAGTTAGTCTTGTACAAAAGTCAAACTTTTTCTTGTAATAGATTCTGTCGTTATCACATTGAAGTTTTTCTTCAATTTGTGTTCTAACAATTATGGTTTTTATTAGATCTTGGTTGAGTGGAATACTACTTTGGCATTAAAATGGTTTCTTAGTTAAGGTATAAAACCTAACTATTGAATGATCTAGTTTTCATTTCTTGCTACTTCACGTGGTCATAAGGGATTATGTGAAGTTAATGCACGCAACTCAACCACTTTGGAAAAATTGACTACGTTGATTAGCTCAAGTGGGAGTATTATGCAATTGTGTAAGTTCAAGTTATCTAATTG
>CAODLS010916725.1:0-29868 GCA_948243855.1 Flueggea neowawraea | reverse complement strand
TAGCCAATGTATTTGAAGACTCAATTTCAACTTTGTTGTAAACCATGCAATTCCCAAAAAACCCTTTATCTAGTCCTAACACTTTTCTCAGGTCTAAGCAAATTGACATGTCTATAAGCTTATCATTAATTTCCTTAATCTTGCTTAAACATACCCAAAAAAAGGGCCGAGAGCGACTCAAATGGTGAAGGGTTCGGTTGGTTTGGTTCACTAGTGGTTCTAGCCTTGGTCATAATGGCATGAACCATAGGGTCAGAAAATGATAGAGCAATGGTTGCATAATTTGTGTCCGAGACCAAAATGTTTCTCTGAAAAATTGATTTGTAGTAATTGATCACGTCTGTGTAAGGGACGTGATTAGGGTTCTTGTAACCGGGACAGCGCCGCGGCAATGGGTGGAAGAAAGGAGGAGTGATCATTTTTCCGTCCAGGGTTGTGCCTGCCCATGCCTGGATGAATGTGGTGGCACTAATGGGGTCGGCCAGGAGGTGAGTGCAGCTCAGGCCTATCGCTAATCCACCTTCTTCAAATTGAGTTATCTATAATGGTCAAAAACACAGAGCAATAAAGTTCCATTCACAAAAGTTTCCAATAATGCAATTACTTTTTGTTTTTCTTAATCACGAATAAATTTTGTGTTGATTTTACAATTTTGTATTCTCTCGACTAATATTTGCTCAACCTAGGCATTAACTTGAGCAAGGAAATTGTACACTTCAATTGGGTTGAATTATGGAATAATTAATTAATTAATTAAGCAAAGAAATTACTTATTAGAATCAAAATAAAAAATGAAAAGAATGACCAATGTTCGACTTGGAAACATTTCTATCAGCATTCAACAATATATATTACTTTAGTCGACATTTAATATTTTAGAAATTCAGTTATTTTTATAATCTGTAAATATATAAAAACTACTATAATCCAGTAAACTAAGGTCAACTTTTTTTATAAGTCATTTTATTTGTTTCTACTAATAATCGAGTTTACGATTTTTTAGTGAAAAAGTTGACTCCGATACTATTTTGCTATAAGTCCATTGGTAAAATTAAGGTATGCTCAAAACAATATATTAACAAATTATTTTAATTTAATGGGTATTTTGAACAACAATAAGCAGTTTTAAAATTGAAAATTTTGCTCAATGTCGCAAATTCACAAAGCGTAAAATTCTATTGGAACAGCTCGTAGTCCACTTGGAGTGACAACTCATGTAAAAAAAAGAATGACGAATAAATCTAGTAAAATAAAGATGTTTTTGTACCTGAACATAGAAGGTAGACCAAAAATAAGGCTTATGATACATCTCCTCCCAATAAACAAGCTTAAGCTCCTTGTCTTTATCAACACACTTCAACCAATCATGAACACTTCCTCTGGCTCGAGCCTCCACCATTCTCACACCAGCATCATTATATTTTATCATCCAGTGACCATCTTGGTCTCGAACCAACCTTCCACTCATTATAGGAAAACATGTTAATATTTCTGACATTGACTCTCTCATCTTTTTGGTGAGTTCTCCTCCTTCTCTCCCACTTTGTGTCTCGTAATAATACACAATTCTTAGTTGATTGTGTTCCATAATCCGATCCAGGACTGATAATCTCCAGTATTGGCCTGGTTGCAATGGTTTTGTGCTTACCACAGTGCGTTTACAAATGGACGTGACCTCGTCGATTTCTGTGTTTTCAGACATTTTTGGTGGCTAATGTGTGTGTGCTTTTTTTGTAAATTTCTGGGTTTGTTTGGTTAGTGAGATTTATAGGAATTTGGAGGTTTGTAAGAGTGGCATGCATGAATTTAATGGTGTTACCGGAAAAAACAAACATTTGCATAATTGTGGGAATGTTATTCTCATGATCCATTGACTCATGAATGAAGTTGATGAGGTTATCTAGTGGGACTTTGCTTGCAGAAAACATGGCAGGTTGTAACTCCTTGGACATAATTTAGTTTAGGTTAATGTTTTTTGGGTTTTTAATTACTTTAATGTAGGTTCTTTAATTTATTTTTCTGCTTCCATAAACAAATTAGGTTTTATGGTACTTACTAATTGCTAACAGAAATTGGAAGGTGTCGTAGAGTGGATGTGTTTCGTGAAACGAGGATGTTATTCTCTATTTTTCTTGCAAGAAAATTGATGATGTGTGAATAAAGGTACATTAAGTCTATTCAATTCTAATATGAAACAGAGACGTTACAAATCATCATCAATACATGAACGTTACAAGGAGTTAAAATACTCTCTCAACAATCGTCACTCTATAAATAGATATGAAGAACAACATCTCAGGAGAGGCAATACTCTTCACACACACCATTACTCTATTAAAATCATTACTGACTTGAGCATCACAGACTCTACGGAGAGCATCTCGACCTCATAGTGTTCTGTATTTTTAGGTCTCGAGACGATATTCACGATTCCTGAGTATTCAAGTATTCATTATTATTGTTGTTTATTTTTCAAGGCAACAACAATTGACGATGCCTGTGAAAAAACTGAACTAAAAGCCTTATTCGTGGAAATTCGAGAATAAGTTCACCGACAACCACCTACTCGTTCATCATGGTGCAAACACCCTTAAACTAAGCTGGACATCCCTAAGAGGATGCAAGGAGAGTTGGAGATGAGCAGGAGCCTCGGGAACCATCATCTCGACCGTTCCACTAGCTGATTACGAGGTGTTGAGAAAGAAAAATGAGGAGAACCAGAAAGCCTTGGGCGAGATGGAAACCTTGCTTCAGCAGTTCCTTCCTCAGACGCAGCTTCCTCCCAAGTTGCATGCTTATGCCCAAAGTGCTCAGAGTGGGGGAGTATTAGAGAGACGTGACACTCCGTAAAAAAGTCATCGCCAATCTACGCAAGTTCTTGAGCAGCTGGATCCTTCATCTTGCCAAGAGTGCTTCGATGTTTCTGTTCCTGAGGCTTGGGTCGAGGTTAAAAGGGAAAACTACTCGAAGGTGATGAAAAGTACCTGCAAAGGAGAGCCTAGGGTTCCACCAAGAAAATCTGAAGCAGAGCTCCAGTCCCCGATGAATGTTCTAGAAACTGCGAACATGAGGAAGATAATCAACAAAGTGCTCGAGCAGAGGAAGTTGGTTCCTATGGAGGAAGAACAGCAGAGAGCCAAAGCTCCATTCATGAACAAGGTTATGGGAAAGCCACTTCCTCCAAAATTCAAGATGCCACAACTACCAACCTTCTTAGGAAATGGGGACCCACACGAGCATGTTCAAAACTACGCGGTCATCATATGTCATGCGTTCCCAATCACGTTAAAGGATCATGTTTATTCATGGTTCAATGGATTGAAGGAGGCTTCACTTTCCTTCTTCGATCAGCTGAGGAAGAAGTTCATCAACACTTTCATCATAAAAAGTAAACGGAAAAAAGATGTCACGTACCTACTGAGCATAAGACAGAGTGAGAAGGAGACTCTACGGAAGTATGTGGATGAGTTCAGGAACACCACTCTTGAAGTTCACGATCTACAACCCGGGGTGGCGGTGGGTGCAAGGGATGCTATTTGTCCAACTTCAAGAGTCTTTGTCCTTAGACTAGCCGAGAACTTTTTTCGATCTCTTTGTTGGAGCCAATAAGTACAGCTTGCATACTGAGCTCATGAGGATCATAGGAACCACAGAGGGAAAAGAGTATAAGTTGAATGAGAGATAGTCTCAGGAGGAGCTGAGTAGAAAGAAGGATAAGTCGGGAGACTTTAGAGCACTCCTTAGCCCCTGTTTTGAGAAGTACACGTTGTTGAACGAGTTGAGGTCAATGATGTTAGCAGCAATAAAGGGGTATGGACTCATCTCTTTTCCCCTAAGGACTGACATGCGTCTAAGAAAGAATGTGGATGCTTACTGTCGGTACCACAATGTGAGTGGACACCCTATGAACAAGTGTCGAGAACTGAAGAATAAAATTGAGAACTTAGTTCGAGGTGAGCATTTTGACCAATTTCTTAATGATGAAGCATCGAGAGAGGAGCCAAACAACGAAACAAGGCAACCAAGGAAAAAATATGCCCGACAAGGTGATCAACACAGGAACAACTAGGCACACTGCCACTTCACATATTGGGTTACAATTGTTGAGTGTACTTCTGATGGTGATATGAAGTTGAATCCTTTAAGTTATGTTATCTTTCTCTTGTGTAACTTGTTATCTTGAATAAATAGCATGCCTTATTTTTTTGTTTAAATAACTTCTTTTGTAAGTGAAGAACAGGTTGAGGCAAGCCGAGTACTTAGCCACACACAACAAAAAGAACCTGCAAGAAACCGGGCTCATGCAACCAAAAGTGCTAAGAACATAGAGTGAGTCCGAGCATTGGCTCCTCATCGTCAGCGTACAATGAACCTTCTTAAAATCGATAAAACGTAGCATGAGTAGAAAGGCTTGCGAGAAATCGAGCTCTCACCATCTACACGTGCGGTAAAGAATAAGAGGTTGCTAAAGCCGCATGAGTATAAAAACTTGTTAAAACTCAAGCCCTCATCAAGAGCATGCGGCAAACAACTAAATCGTGAGTAGAAAAGCTTGCGATAATCGGGCTCTTACGTGACAAATGTGAAAAGTGAGTAGAAAAGCTTGCAAGAAATCGAGCTCTCACTATGAAAACACGCGATGAGAGGATAGACTGCGATGTGGCAATGAAGCATAAGCTTTCCGAAAACTGAGCGCTCATTGTAGAACACGCACATTGAAAAATTAGACATTACATGTAGTCATTAAGCCTGTAGAAAATCAGGCGTTGACAAAAGATAAAACTTTAAGTAGTGTGGCAAGTGAAACCCCATGCGGTATTTTCATGAATGCATGCAGTAGCTTATTCACTAAGACGTGTGGCAAGTGAAACCCCAAGCGGTATTTTCATGAATGAACGCAACAGTTTATTCGATAAGGCATATGACAAGTGAAACCCCAATTGGTATTGTCATGAGTGCACACAACAATTTGCGTCGTACGTCCTCAACAAATGAATCAACTACTATTACTTTTAAGACTCCACCAAAATCACTTGCCCAAAAGTTGTTTAGACATGTGATTGGGGAGCAACGGTACATACAAATTGTGCAGGAAAGAAAAGCACATGAATAAGCAACATGAATAAGAGTAACATATACAAAAATTGATTCGAGGAAGAGCTCTAGTCTCATCATGATCACCTAGTGGAAAGTCCCTAAACATCAGTATAATGAGGACGAAAAACTTCACGAGGTAGGTGGATGACAAACATCAGCATGGTGAAGATGATGATCTCCATTAAGTGAAATTGAAATGATTCCACTCGACGAGTTTGTGAACTCATTGAGGAAATGTTGAACCTCATAAGAATGTGAACTTCCAAGGGAGATGACGAACTCTATAAGGTGGGGTCAAGATGTTGAGCCCCACGAGGAAGTGAACTTCTTGGGGAGATGATGAACTCCGAGAAGTGGGGTCGAGATGTTGAACTTCCTGACGAGATGAACTTCCTGGGGAGATGAAGTTCCTGAGGATATGATGAACTCTGCGAGTTGGGGTCGAGATGTTGAACCTCACGTGGAAGTGAACTTCCTGGAGAGATGAACTTCCTGAGGAGATGAACTTCTTGAGGATATGGAAAACTTCGCGATGTGGGGTCGAGATGCTGACCCTCACGATAAGATGTGGAGATGAACTTTATGAAGAGATGAGCTTCCTAAGGAGATGAACTTCTTGAGGATATGTCGAACTTTGCGAGGTGGGGTCGAGATGCTAACCCTCATGAGGAGGTGATGAGATGAACTTTCTGAGGAGATTAACTTGCTGAGGATATGACAAACTCATCGAGATGGGGTCAAGATGTTAACCCTCACAAGGAGGTGAACTCCACGAGGAGATGGTGAACTTCAAGAGGTGGAATGGATGATGAACTTCACGAGGTGGAGTGGAGATCCTGAGCTACACAATGTGAAGTCGATATGGTGGACTCCGGAAGGCGAGTTGGTGATGAAGGATTCTGTGAGTTGGTGAGCTCGGCGAGGCGAGTCGATGAACTTCGCGAGTCAGTGAGCTTGACAAGGCCACAAACTGCGAGCCACGAACTGCGAGCTATAAACCACTAAGGAATCACGAGCCTTTAAAGTGCAGTTCCTGAACACCCACTCACTAATGGGGGTGAAGTCCTCCAAAGTGTAGCTCTTGAACAACCACTCGGTAATGGGGGTGAAGTCCTCCAAGAAGCGGTTCTGAACATCCACTCGGTGGTGGGGGTGAAGTCCTCCAACGTGCAAATCCTGAACACCCACTCGACAAAGGGGGTGAAATCCTCCAAGAGGCGGCTCTTGAACACCCACTCGGTAATGACAGTGAAGTCCTCTAAGGTGCAGCTCATGAACGCCCACTTAGTAATGGGGGTGAATCCCTCCAAAGTATAGCTCCTAAATGCGAACGTGGTGATGAGGATGACAACAACGACAAGTGTTCTGGTCCACAACAGGAACGACAAGTGGTCTAGTCCATAGCAACAACGGCAAATGGTCTGGTCTATAACAACAACGACAAATCATGTGGAACATCTTGATCAGCGTGTCGACTCTCGAAGACCTCGAACAATGTGTCAATTCTCGAACACCTCGAAGGGCTTATCGACTCTCAAACATCTCGATTGGTGTATCAACTATCGAACATCTCGATCAGCGTGTCAACTCTAGAACACCTCAAAGAGGAATGACCTGCAAAAAAAAAAGAAGAGAAAACAAAGCCACAGACAAAAAAATATATATATAACAACTTTTTAAAAAACGAGAGGTGAAAGGACCAAACCTAAGGAGGAAGAAAACAGAAAAGTTGGCCAAAGAGAACGAGAAGGAAAAGAGAAAAAAATGCAGTCGTAAGCAAAAAGAAGAAGAAGAAAAGACACAACAAGTAAAGAGGGAAGAAGAAAGGAAAATAAAGAAAAAGAAAACAAAAAAAAGAGAGAAGAAGGCCAGAAGTGCAAAGCAGAAGTAGAAAACTCTTTTGAGCTCATCAAGTAAATCACGACTTTGTGAATAATGCAGACCCAACATGAAATACTGTGTTTTTTTATGAAAAATGAGAGCTGGCTATAAACAGAAGAACAAGGATTAAATAGCTAGGTTAAAATACATATATGGGGAGCCGAGAGCAAATCGGTGGAAATTTGTTGATTGAAACGTGAAAAAAAAATCAAACATGCAATCAAGGAATTAATCGCATGAATTATGGTTTCAAAACAAAAAAGAAAAAAGAAAGGAAGGTGGGGAGATTACTTTCAGAATCAGGAGAAGGAGCAGATTGGACTCAAGAATAAATTAAGGAAAATCGATGGTGGCAAATAAGGAATAATTTGGTTGGAATTGAATATCTCAATTTTGAAAGAAATTGAATCAAATCAAAATCAGAGAATTCTATTAAAATGTGGGAGCCAAAAGAGGTGGAAGACATTCAGAAGAGACGGTCTTGGGTTGAGTCAACTCAGTGGCTATTCGGCAAATATCATGCTGAGTACCTACACTCTTGGAAAATTAACTGCTGACCCCAAAAATAAAAAAATATTTTCAGAAAAGGGCTCACGGCGAAATACATAAACCGAAGACATATCGGATTTTCTACTCTTATCTTAGGAAAAGTCCAAAGAAAAGAGTGAGAAGCAATTGATGATGTGTGAATAAAGATCCATTAAGCCTATTCAATTCTAAGATGAAACAGAGACGTTACGAATCATCATCAATACATGAATGTTACAAGGCATTACAATACCCACTCATCAATCGTCAGTCTATAAATAGATATGAAGAACAATATCTCAAGAGAAGCAATATTCTCCACACACTATTACCCTGTCAAAATCATTACTGACTTGAGCATCAGAGACTCCCCAGAGAGCATTCTGACCTCATCGTGTTCTATGTTTTCAGGTATCGAGGCAACATTCACGATTCCCGAGTATTCAAGTATTCATTATTATTGTTGTTCATTTTATGAGGCAATAACAAAAATAATTAAGCAAGATTTTATTAGTAATTAAGCAAGAATTTAATTATCGAATTCCAAAACTAATTAGTAAGACTTCATTGATCAGAAAGATCAAATTGTACCACAGATATTTGCTTTTGGACCATTGTTGTGAATGGTAAATTAACTGTTAAAAAATATTATTCTTCTATTGCTCCTGTTGCTGAGGCCAGGCCTTGGAATAGTTTCATTTGGGGACCTTTCATTCCACCAGCCTGCTCAATGACTTATTGGCGTGCCTGTTATAACTCATTGCCAACTGAGGTCAGGTTGCAGCATAAAGGTTTTTTTATTGGCCTCTTGCTGCCCCCTTTGTCGAGCTGCAGAAGAGACGACTCAACATCTCTTTCTTGACTATAAGGTGTCTGCTACTATATGGGTTGTTTCTTCTCTTTATTTGGTGTTAGTGTTCGGGTAAGAAGCAGCTTGATAGATTTTTTTTGAAAGTGCTATGGGTGTTAATCTGAGCTCTCAATTGAGAATCCGTTGGAGGATAGCTCTTGTTTCAATGATCTGGATTATTTGGTTTTCTAGGAACCAAATTGTTTTTGAAGATCAATCCTTTAATATTCATCATAATCTTAGAATGCTTTGGAGGCTTATTAGGGAAGATGATTATTTTAGAATGGGTACTATGAATGACAACCTTGATGAGCTTGCTCTATTTTGAAACTTGGGGATTCCAGGTATTCCTAGAAAGACTCCAACTATTATTTCTATTAAGTGGCAGCCTCCTCCAGCTTCTTGGATTAAATTAAACACTAATGGCTCTTCATTTGGTAATCCAGGACCCTCTGAGGCGGGAGGAGTGTTTAGAAATCATTAGGGGTTTTGCCATGGCTCCTTTGCTTTTCACACTTTTGCCTCTGAACTTAAGGCAACTATTTTTGGAGTGATGAAAACTTTGACTTTAGGTTGGCATAATATCTGGCTTGAAAGCTATTCCGCGTATGTGGTTCATATGTTCAGGAGCAAAACTATAGAGGTCCATTGGGAGTGCAACCTTGAGTGGTCACATTGTCTATTTCGATGCAGTATGCACAATTAGTGATATCTCATGTCTATAGAAAAGGCAACAAAGTGGCAGATTGCCTTGCTAATTTTGGAGTCAATAATAATGGCAATCATTGTTGGGCGACATACCCGACTTTTGTGGTAGTTTAGTTTATGATGATACAGATTTCAAAGAAAGTTTCAGATTTATGTAACTCTCTTTGAGCATAGATTGTCGTATACTTTATTTTCCTTTTTCATTTTAATAATACTCTTGGGCTAGGAAAGATAAAGTTAGGTGTTATGGGGGTGCCAACCTAGTTGAGATGTCTAGTTGCATCGTCTAATATTTGACTTCGATCTTTTACTCAAAAAAATCTCCATACTTTTTATATATAATATAGATATAGATGATATGTATTTGATTTTCGACCCCGATCTTTTACTAAAAATAGATATAGATGATATATCTCCAGGTTTTGTTTCTGGTTTAATTAAGCTAAAAAAAATCTTCATGTGTACTACAATCCAAGTTTGTGATAGAAGTCTCTGGTCATGGAAGCTGACAAAACAATGTGGAGCTATATAGCGAATAACTAAATCCAAGTGCATCGTCATTGAAATCCACTTGTGTCATCGTTTAATAATAAATTGACGCCATTAGAAGTATATTTGTTGTGATATTCCGCACTTATGTCATCAGTTTATTGCTAGTCCTCATCAAGCCAAGAAAACGTGGAGAAAAATTCAAGAAGAAAGCTTTAAATTAGAAGCATCCACTAATATACGAGGTGATACTAACAGCTGTCATGCTGTGTGTATCTAGGAAACATATAAATGGACGGTTATCGCAATATCATATTTCATGCATGGCTCGCCATATATTTCTTCTTCTTTTTTGTTAAAAAGATGAATCCATGTTGATTCTTTTTATAGTTACTGAGTTATGGGTTAATCAGTTTTGTCACTAACCATTTGTAAGTTTCATTCGAATGATGACAACAACAAGATGTTGCTAGCTAAACAAGTTATGAAGTTGAACCTGTCGCATATATCCGGCTTTCTTCACTTTTATATAGTAATAGCATCTCTAATGGTGTTTTCTAATGGCAATCTTTATTTTTAAGAGCATTCAAAGAATCTCAAGATATAGAAAGTAAAAAAAAAAAAAAGAACTCCGTTCATACTCTTTAAGTTTTGATGTTTTATTTGTAAAATAGAGAAAAAAATATAAAAATACATAATTGAACAATAGAGAGCTCAAAATGACATGAAAATTCTCGACTCTTTTATTATAAAGGGTAAAATCTATAACGGTCCTGAGATTTGGCTATATCTTTCTTCCAGTCCCTACACTTTGAAAATTCGTTGCTCTCATCTCTGCCACTTAACTCCGTTAGTTTTTTTAACGGGACACGTCAGATTTGCTGACGTGCCACATAATCCATTATTATGTAAATTTTAAGAACCATTTTACCCTTTCATCTTCTCTCTCTTATGTACTCTCTCGTTATTCTTTCTTATCTCCTTAATCTTCTCTCTTCTACTCTCTCTCTCTCTCTCTCTCTCTCTCTCACACACACACACACACACTTCTCGTTACTCTCATCCTCGTCCCTCTCTGCTCTCTTATCTCGACGTTTCTGCTAAGTCCCCATACCATACCAACACACTCACAACACCGAAGGAAGCCGCAAATTTACTGAAATGGATTCACATATTCTCAAATTAACTTGAGCAACAACAGAGAAACTCAAACAATTAAAGATTTAATGGATTGCCATGATCAAACTGTCAAATTCACTTAAGCAGCATTTCATTAATCTCTTACAATCTTCATTTTCATGCACAAAAATTCTCAGGATTTGAGTATTACATTCATTTATTCATCTTGGTTCATCGAAATTGAACCCACAATTACAAAACCCAAAATAGGAAACATAAAAAATTACAAGCTTTGAGTACATCAAAAACCAAACCATTTAAATCCCAACGAAACCAAAGTTCAAATCTACACAAAAACAAAACCCATCCATCGTCAATCCTTCTTCACTTTAATCCTCGCCACACATATCTTCTTCAATCTATCTTCACTTCGGTGGTGGTGACGAATCTAAGTTATAGTGGTGTCGAGGTGGTGGGATTTATTCGTCAACAAAGGAAAGGGTTGGGTGAGCTCTGTTCGTCGATGAAGCAAGTGATTGGTTGGGTTTTGTTCATGAAACAATCTATGTTCTCTCTCTCTCTCTCTCCCCCTCCCTCCCTCCCTCCCTCCCTCTCCTTCTCTAATCTAAGAATCAATCAAGTTTTTCTCTACTGTTCCAATACCACCACCAATACCTCTTCAAACCCAACAAGCATCATTCCCACTTTCATGACCTTTCCCAAACCGACTGTGTCCTCTATTACGTCACTGCCCGGACCAAGCCTCCTCGCTTCCCTCTCTGCCTCCATCTTCCTTGATGGGTGTTTCTTGAGATACGACACATCCATGTTCTTTGAAGAACCAATGTGGGGTCTAAGAGATTGGAGCTTATGAAGAGTGTGGGGTATGCAGTTGGGAATGTGAGTGAGGTGGCAGTGGAGAATGGTTGGTTTTAGGTGAAATTTGTTGGAATTCGTGACTAATAATATGACATTCATATGAATATAACGCAGCAAAAATAACAAAAAATTTAACCTAGAATTCCACCAAGGATCCAATCACATCAACATAAATGATTAGGGTTAGCGGTTTTACCTTAAAACGATGCTTGAATGAATGCTAGTATATATGGTCGAATGTATGCTGGTGTAGCTTTTAGTATAAAAACGAATCTCTTTTTTCTCACGTGGCTTTTACACGAACATGTCTAAAGGTATCAACACAAATGAACTCCCTTGAATTGGCGATGTATACTAGCACTTAGAATCTCTATTCTAATCTCACAAAATAATTTTCTCTCTTTTGTTAGTGACTCTCACAAATTCAGCCAAGCCATAAGGAGGAAGACAATGGCTTGTTTCATCCTTTTATATGCACTTGAAAACCCTAGTCATATTGCACTAGGTTTTCTCTTTCTTGTCCTACAAGAATAAGAACTCCTTATTTAATTAGGTGTTTTAATTAACATGTATTAGGATCAAAGAAGACTTAGTCAAACTAGGACTCTTATTTATCCAATACATAAAATCAAAACATTAACCTAATTAGTTAAGTTTGTGCCAAAATTTTTAAAGGCTTTTAATAGTTAATTTGGATTTTTAATTACATGATACATTATTATTAGATAAATCACTCTCTTATTAATACACATGGGCCAAATTTTATGTCATGCATAATAATATACCCAAAACATGTTTAACTTAATAAGAAGTAATTATATTAAAAATTTATTACATTAATGGATAATGTCTTACATCATATTTAAGACATAAACTATTAAAACCCTGAATTAATAATGATTAATCAAATTAATAATTCAATTACTACAAGAGAGAATATTTGCAAGCCAATCCAATTCGTTCTAGTGTGTGATCCAATATGCCCACTCGAATTTAGCAATGGGTTTTGTCCCAAAACTTGGACTCATTGTCCATAAGCGGTATCTAGTAATACATTATGACAATCCAAAATCAAGTGGAGTTGGTGATCCGAGTTAAATTTTCACAGTTTGATATTAGTCCTTTTGTCTCACGATATCTAGATTTAGCATAAGACATGATTACATGTCAACCTTATATTGCTTAATGTATTTCTTGATCCCAAGTAGATTGATATAACAAATGACATTGATAGCTCCTTTATCAATTCATTTGAGTATACATACATTCCATCAACCCTACTCATTAAGTGGCCTAGAGATATCACTCTTCATAAGAGGAAAAAATTCGCCACTCTCACTATCACTCCTATATAAGATTTATGACATATCCAATCATAGCCTTTATTGTTACACTATTACGGATAACGTTTGACTAAGTTAAAACATGTGATTCCTCAGGTAGAAATCGATAGTGAGTTTCAGCCAGATGATTCAAATATCATCACTAACATGTATAGCGGCCCAGTCCAATATATGTTCTCTAACATGTATCCATGTTCTAAGTGATATATCATATCCATAATTAGTAAAACATGATTATTAACTTAGCAATATACTAACCTTAATTCATTATCATTCCCATGACAACAATTGATGATGGACATTTAGAATAGTATTCTTTTGACCTTAGGGTTTTACTATCAAGTCAAACTTGATGACAGAAGGAAAAATAAATTGTTCATGGAGGTTTTTATCTTCATAAAACACATAATAATATTTCATAAATATGAAATGAAATGCCTCTTATTAAATTATAAATCGAATGACAATGTACATGAATGATTGGACTAGGGCACAAAATGTTGAGTCTGGTTTTGTGATGATGAATGCAAAACATCCATAAAAGAAGTGCAAAGTTGCAAAACTGTTGATATTTGGCCACAATGCACGTTACGGACGTATAACGCACGTAGATCATGTGAAAATGGCATTAAAGAACTCTGAAGTGGAACCAATACACGTTGATTGAATGACAGTTAGATGCAGTAATCATCAGGTGTTGATCAACGCACTTCATCAACGCACGTTACAAAATAAGGCATTTTTGATAAGGAAAATATTGGTTGGCGAGCAAGGCGCGTATATGGTGCAAAGAATGCATTTTTGATAAATTGATCTACGCACGTTACAAAAGAACAATGCACTTTGGCAAGCTTCAAATGCAGACAAAGCCAAGACGCTCTTTGAGATTTGAATTTGAATATTTTCTAACACTCTGAAGTGGAGAATCAAAGGTACAACCTTGAGAATCCGACAACGCACATAGCAAGATGAGGAATGTGTTGGATAACGTGTAAGGAAAGTGCAGCAAAATTTTTTAATTTTTAGACGTTATCAAATGCCAAGATCCATGCAAACAATCGATACATACAACAAAAGAAAAGTTGCGAACGTTTACCTCGTAAAACATTGAATAACTACGAAGAACATGATCGAGTCATGAACTTGTTGATCCTTTTGTGTTCGGCCAGCCACTCCGCAACACCAAAAGTATGGTCTCTATTACTATCCACACTATGTTGGTCCACAATCACGGCTAGGAGTTTGCGGCTCAGGAGTGGGTTCGAATCGGTGCGTTATGAAAACTTTATAGAGCTAGGTGTTTAGAGATTTTGGCAAGAAGAAGGGCAACAACGTTTTGCTCTCCCTACGCATGATTTAAGCTACCAAAATTCACTTAAAAGATCCTTAAATACCCTAGTCCAAATAGGGTTAGGGTTTGCTAAACACCTTCTATAATATCTCAATGATTCTAGCCCACATCAAGTGAGATATCTTCCTATCTTGTAGGAGGATATTCCAAAGTGATAATTACGCCATACACCACAAAAAATTTGAAAAATTTGCTCCGTATGGACTAGGTATGCTTATTACAGATACACTTTATAGTTTTTTTGTCCATACGGTTGTAATTGTCAGATTCACGGATATACTTTTTAAATTTATAGACTCTTGTTTATATTTATTTATAGTTGTTTATACTTGGTTACATTTGTTTATATTTTACATATAAACAAATGTAAACAAATATAAACAAGATAAACAAGTATAAACAGTATTCAAACTAGTTTAATTTTGGTTTGGTAGCGAGTGTAATTTTCAAAACTTTGGTTCGGTAGCTCGTTTAATTTTTGAAAATTTTCCAAAATATGGAAAGTTGGCAGCGTGAATTCAAAATTTGTGATTCTAAGGGGAGTGTAGATGTAATTGGCCCTATTCCAAATCATTTTGAGACTCATTATGGACGACCGTATACTCCTTACTGGCAGAAAATTAAATTCATTCTTACATTAAGACTAGGCTTAATTAACCCTAAATAACTTGAATTTAATGGGCTTTGAACTCTACCCATTAAACAAGTATAAGCGCAATATCTGCAAGCCCGTTACAACTTATATCCAAGTCCAACAAGGATTTGTATTTTACTCAATTATTTAATAATTAAATAAATATGGAGATTCCTAATTTAATTAGGAATCATCCCGAGATGTCCTTAATAAAATTAGGATTACTCACTATTGCGTTCTAAACCCTTAATACCAACACAAACTAGTCCAACTAGTTTTATCATTTCTCAAATCCTATTCATAATGGGAAACCTATCTCAAATAGGAATCCAATTTGAATTAGGACTCTCAAAATTGAGAATGATCCCAGTGTTAGAATTAGTTCTATTGAAACATAAGACGATTATTAATTTTCATTTCAGAACTTATCCTAGTTACACTAGGACTCCCATTTCGATTAAGAATCCTAATCAAACTAAAAATCTCATATGAAATGATATTTTTAGGTTTCTAAATTAATTAGGTATCGTCTTAAGGTATCTTATATATTTAGGTTACCTTTTCGAGGATGTTCATCCATGAGTCAAAATAGAAATCCTAGTCAAAATAGGATTACTCACTTGAACATTATTCATCTTATGATTAACGTTATCCCTACAACGTGTTATTGTGTGTGACTCTCTAGGCCCTCATTCACGAGGGTAGTAACCTAGGATTTGACTCCTAAATTACTTGGCAAGATTGGGCCCTTGCTAGCCATACCCCCAAGTGAGCTCGGGTTGTCGTGGAGCGACTTATGCCTGTCATGAAAGATTAACGTGTAATTCAGTCCCTTTTCATTTCATGTCTCATTGAGTATGGGGCATGAATAGTGCCAATCCCTCACCTTGAAAGAATTTATCAATCACGAAGTTAAGAGAAACTATACCAAATTGATTCAACTTCCCAAATTGCAATCAATTGGACCATGACCATGGATTTAAGTTCTCTTTACTCAGTTGATAGGCCCAATGAGACATTTCCATTATATTACTAAGGGTGAAAATCATATCATGACCACACATCATACTCAAATTTTTTGTGATGCAACCCAAACTTCACCTTTTTAGCAACCCTAAGCATGTTATGTAGAGCGAGATCAAAGTTACATGACTAAACACTAGTATGTTGTGGTGATCTCAAGTCAAAGGACTACTTACACCATCTTCCACAGTTGAGAGTTCTCAATTGACACTTAAGTAATTTACCATGTGGTCTCTCAACAATGGGTCAGTCTAACACCCACATTAACGTTTAACTGTGCGCCTACACGTTTGACCCAAATATCACATAACTACTTTCCATGGGAAAATGGAACCAATCAAACTATGTAATAGCCTCATTGATTGTCGACGCCCAATGCCGACAATTAGTAACTATGGACATTTAGATATAATGTTCAAGTACCGATGTGTTCCCCGCCATCCATGCACACAAAGTGTGAACCTACTATATCATGGATATCGTTTCGTTGATCTAATCATACCAACCAAAATGATTATCCTATCATATTAATTATAGAAACGAAAACATGCCTTTTTATATTTTTGTTGTTGTTACTTATGTGGTGCCCTTAATGGTTAGCTCCTAGGGCACCTACACTAACAGAACATAAGTAGAAGAAAGTCTGGGTAAAAGAATCATATCCTTGAGATCATAACAAAGCATGCATATCAGCCTACAATGCACGTTGATCAATGAAGAAAGAGTTGCCTAAGCAAGTAGAAATGGAACAAGGCACGTAAATGTCAATCTATTCAAGGCAGTGGTTACTGGAGTTCTTGCAACGCACGTAGACATTCTATCAATGCACACAGAACACTGAAGAATGAATGTACTACACGCGTAGATGGTGGCTACGCATGTAGAAGGTTGTGACATCACTACTGGACAGAATTTTCTATTCTCTCGCAATGGCTACTTTAAAGCTTCCAACGACTTCTTTCAAGTGGCTATAAATAGAAGTGTTAGAGCAGAAGAGAGATAAAAGAGTCATTTGCTATACTTTGTTATTATTGTTTCTCTCTTCTCAACTTTTCTAACCCATTTGAGCTATTTACTTGCAATCTTATTTATGGGTTGGTGTGAGCTTTAATCTGTTATACTCTTGGGTTGATTTTGTATGAAGCAAGGTTATTTGTTTGGGGTAGATATGTTTCCTTGTTGTGCCTTAGAAAAATAAGAGTGGTTGCTAGTGAGGTTTGATTTGCTTGTTTTGTCCTGAAAACAAGTGGGATCGGTTTTCTAGTTTAGCCTGTAAAAACTAGGGCATCGATTTTCTTGTTGAGCCCATAAAAACAAGTTGTAACAGTTTGTTTGTTGATCCTGCAAAAATAAGTAGTTTAAACGGTTTCCTTCCACCCAAAAGTGAAGAAGACAGTTGAAACTCTCTAGTGAATCTAGAGGAGTTGATGTAGATCAAGAGGATCGAACTACTATAAATCGGATTTGTACTCTCTTCCCTTACTATGTCTCTCACTTACTTTGCATTTGCATTTGATTTATATTGTTGTGTGTGGATTGAATCTTTGGTTTTAAATTGCTTCCGTATTTGATATTCTGATTTGAGCTTAAAAGAATTTGTATAAACTTTGTTATTTACTTTGTGTTAGAAAAGATTTTTCAACAAAGTTTTTAACTTACTAAAAATCTAATTCACCCTCATATTGGATTGGCATTGTACATTGGGACCGAGACTTTATTCAAAACTAACAAAATTGAGGATTTAGTTTTGCAATTTGGAAATTGGGGTTTCAATTGTGGTGGGCGAAATTTGTGGTGGGTTCAATTGAAGCATTAGAGATTGATTTTGAGAGAGAAAAATTTGTGGGTTTTGATTTTTTGTTGTTTGGTGGTGGCGCTGATGATTACATCTCAGTTAGGCTTTTTGGTGGTGGTGATGAGTGAAGGTCAGAGTGAAGAGAGAGGAAACCATCGTCGAAATTACCGTCGAAATTCAGTGACTAGAAAATAGGGAGGGAAGAGAAGAGAAATCGAAAGTGACAGGAATGAGAGTGAAGAAGATTTACGAGAAAGGTCAAGTGAAGATAGAGGGTAATACCCTTAAGTGTTCTAACTATTACCTGATGATGTGGCAAGGGTAATCTAGACATTTTCCTTTTTTTGTTTAAAAAAAAAAGACGGAGTCAAGTGGCAGGGACTGGAGTAGTGAATTTTCAAAGTGTAAGGACCGGAAGAGAGATATCGTCAAACCCCAGGGACTGCCATGAATTTTACCCTATTATAAATTGAACTTTGGGTTTTTAAAAATAAAGAGTTACAAACACTCTTTATTCTATATATAATTATAAAAGTCCATTGCAGTGCTTAATCTTTTGAGTTAAAGGATTTGGACTTTTACATAGTGCATTAGAGAGCTTTAAACCAAAGAAATACAAATATACGTTCTGTTCCGGATTTACATAGCTTATGATTTCTAATGGTTGTTGGCCCACCTTAATCTTTCTAAGAAGAGTGGCACTTAATTTGGGCCCGTATGGTGAGTGTCTTGTATTCGAGTACTTAAACTTGACCCCCTAATAGGCTCAAATTTTTTAACCCTCTTGGCAAATGACACGAGGCTAACGTCGATCTTATTTTTCAAAAAACCAAAAGAATAGCTTATGACCTTCTATAACTATTTTACCAACAATGTCTTGTAACTTTTTAATGACCAACAATGTCGACTATGTGGATTCTCGTCACCTAAAATCACAAGAACTACACTGTCTACTGGTGATTTCTTTAGTGAATAGCCTACTGCATATAAACTTGGTCTTCAATTCAAAAATAATGCTTAATCTTCATATATATTTTTCCATTCCAAATTGCAAATTTTATTCAGACTTGAAATCATGAACAGCAGAAATTCTTTTTCAGGAAAAAGAAGCGATTGAAAAACCATTGCAGAAATGGTTATATATCAAACAAAATATTAGCTGTTCAGTTTTCTTTTCAGTGAAAAGCAACGATCTAATCTAGGCGGCAATTGCCATACAACTTCGTTGATGTGATACAATTCCTTGAACTTCTCTCCATTTTAATCTGTTGGTATCTCCGATGAGGCTTTCAAAGGCGTGTTTCATCTTCTTACGTGTATATAAACCGTATCAGACAGACAATCAAAGCCTGATTCCAATCAAACAAATTAATGGGTAGTAGTTTAACCATTTTTGAAAACAAGTCCAGTGTAGGCATGGAGTTCCGTGTTTTTGTGCCACCAGACAGACCGGATCATTTCAGGAAAATCATCAACATTAAGTCTGGCGAGAGGAAGGCAATTCTAGTGAAGTCTTTCTATCACCGGACTGCAAACCCTGAACGACCCGTGATGATTATGTTGTTTGCAGAAAACGCCTACACTGGGGTTTCTCTGCACCCGCGCCAATTGCTCGGCTTTCGGAGAGTCATCTGCGACAGAAGAGAGGATGGGAGTGTGCTTCTTCAAGGCAGTAAAGCCTCGTTGATTGGCTATTGCAGGCCAGGGTAGATACTCAAGATTTTGTGCCAAGTTCTAGGAGTTCTGCCCTGTTTCTTTACTACGTCTCATCATTGCTCATGTTCTGTTTCAGGTATTGCAAGTTCTTGCTGGGTGTGAAATGTTGTGGAATGCCAAAAGAGGAGATAGGGGGTGAAATAAGCAGCTATTTTTCACCATCTGCGTATGTTATTCGTTCCTTATTAATTATTTTCAGTATTCAAATATGAACTGCCTCTTTTTTTTTCTGATCTTTCATTTACTGCAGAAGTTTTCAGTGAACTCATTCCCTACACAATCAGAAATGGAAATGAGCACAAATAAAGGCGGCGAAGGCCTAAAGCTCGAGCATTTGATTCCATTGAGAGTCAATAAAAACCGGAAATAAGACTGCAAAGCCTGGCAAACTACAATACCAATTGCTATTCGTTGTTCTGCTGACGAATAAAGTTTCCATAATTTTCTGTGAAGTCCACAGCTAGACTGTTTTTCTTGTGGTGATTTGTACACTGTATAACTAAAATAAAGCTCCTTAAGTCTGTATCACACAATGGTTATTTGCATTTTTGTCTCAAGTATGATGGAATCTGCTCCTGGATTATTCCAGATCATTAGCTTATTAATACAGTTATTAAATTGGTGAAGTCAACAGTTCTAATTGTCATATTACTGTTTATGAATTAAACAAAAATATATTACCTATTGAGAATCTGACGATATGTTTCATTAAGAACTCTAGCACGCTGCGTGCCTTGTGACAAAGACAACATTCTGCCAGCAATAATTGAGATTGATGTCAGCTAAACTGGTGAAGTCATTGATCATTTCAGCCATTCTTTAAAAAAAAAAGCAAAGAATATAGAATAAAGTGATCAACAATGCCTGATATATATAAAAAAGAAGGAAATGAATTGAAATACATTTATGAGAAAGAAAGAAAAATATTGCAACTTGTAAATTAAAACCTGAAAGTGACACCTGAACCTCCAAAAAGAGAATCACAGTAGTGCAGGCCAGCATTTCCTCTTACTACCTTTCTTTCTCTTTCTGGAGAACCAATATGGTCCGTCTGAAATTTGCTCATTTTCTTAGTTGCCTCCATTTCCAGGGCTTATAAAACCAGGACATCTTAGTTCTGTAGCCAAGAATCAGAAACAAGTGATGATAAAGAACCAGTTGAGTGTGAGAATCACAGAGAGCTCAATTCTGTCAAAGTTGGTGCAGTTTTGATACTACTCCTCCTGTCTTCTTATCGGCCAATTCTCTCTTCAGTCTCAGATGGCTCTTACTCTCTTTTCATTATTAGCAGCCCATTTAGTGATCAAGAAAACTGTCTGCTGTTTTCCGGAAGAGAGGGAGAGGGCCCTGAGGCAGAGGTGATGATTCTGAGAAAGGAAGATATGAGGTGTTCCGGGCAAAACTGAACTTATTTTGGCAGAATCAAGTTCTCTTGCTATCTCATTCTACATGTTTCAGCCTTTAACAGGTATTAGAATCTGATGAAAAATACCCGACATTGCCGGTATCAATCTTTTCTTGATTTCCAGTTTTTTTACGTCCACTTGTCCAGTCCCAGTTCATTTGTGTTTCTTTTGATCATATAATTCTGATGCTTCTTAGTTCAAAGTATATGAAAACAGATTGACAAGTAATATGTATTCAATCTCTCTATAGCCCTCAATGGTTCCTGGAAAATTCTGCCAGGGATGCTGTTGCTGTTTTTGTTGTTCTGAACTAAATTTTAGATTTATACTGCACAGAAGTTTCTGTTGAAGCAGAAACAAAGATGGAAGCTCCAAGTTTCAAACTTTCATACTCTCAGGGGAAAAAGAAACAGCTGGATTCCAGTTTCCAGATAAAATCTGGATCACCAAATAGAATAAGAGAGGAGTTCTTATTTTTCTTTTTGCATTTTTCCATCAAATTATGTGTCACTTATCTCTTTTTTTTGTTATTATTTTTTTAAGGAAAGAGGCTGGTACTTCACACATTTATTAATACACTCACTTATGAAGGACAAATACTCTTTTTCGTTATTATTATTATTCAATCTGCTATGTATAATATCTGCTCCTGTCAAATAATTTCGTTAATGTTTTCTATAAGATTTTTTTTTTGAGTAAAAGATGGGGTCGAAAATCAGATAATACAAGTGGACATCTCAACTAAGTTAGTACTCCCACAACACTTTACTTCATTTTTCCTAACCCGAGAATATTATTAATAGAAAATAAAAATTAGATAATACAAAGTATACTCACAATGAATGTTACATAAATCTGAAACTTTCTCTGAAACTCAAGTCATTATAAACTAAACTTCGGCAAAAATTAAGGTATGTTGACCATCAATGAGTGTCAGCATTGTTGGCGCCAAAATTAACAAGATGGTCTACCACTTTGTTGTCCTCTCTCTAGACATGAGATACAACAAGATGTGACTGCTCCAAACGAGACAAATAATGTAAATCAATCAAGCCTACAATCTTAGGAGGCCTCTGAAGTTTTGCTTATATATGGAGTCATTTTCAAACTAAATATTTCGTCAATTCAAAGTTAAAGCTTCCATCACTTCAAAAAATAGAAGTCTTGAGTTAAGAAACAAAAGCATAAAAGCATAAGTAAGATCCACATAATGTTTTCTATAAGATACGTCACGGATTCCATCATCCAATATCAGTACAAAGCACGCACCAGCTGGAGCGTACAACAAACTGGATTGATTTTGACAAGGAGAGTTTGATATCATTTACATTAAAATCCAATTAGAGCTACAGAAGTTCAGATCTACAAAGAAGCCCATAATGAACTTGCAAGGTCCAAATAAAAAATAACCCTGATATAAGGGTTTTATAATTAAAAATATGGGCCTCAATACCATACAAATTGGCCCATTAAAATTAGGGCTACAACACAGGAAGGATTGTTCTAGAAGACCATCTCTGCAACACCCTGCCGAGCACTTGCCGACATGAATGCCGGTCATGAAGAGAGAAGGAACCCAAGCCCATAGAGTCGCTGTCGCCCCGAGCTTCCTGTTCTGAATGCAACCTCTAGCAGCTCACTGTGTGTTGATGGTCATCCTTCTGAAACTGAGAATCTCGTGCTTTAACCACCAAAAACACCATCGATCTGACCAGCTAGAGATGATATCAACTTCTCTAAAACAGGCAGCCATTACAGTAGAATGCATTTCACACAAAGCATTCCTTGCCTTGTCACAAAAGGTCTCCATAAAGGAGAAGAAACTGCACACAATGGCAGAAGAGAGCATTTTTATAGACAAAACACACATAAAAGGACAAAAAGAAAGAAAATAAAATGTCAATCTTCCGCCAAAATGGCCGGCGAACGCCAAAAGCTACTGGGGTTCTTCTGAAACTTTGGCACCACTCCCAAGAGAGAGAAAATGAGAGCAAGTTTTCGCGGATTGATTTTGACATTTATACCCCCGAGGGTAGTCGAGCGAAACGGGACACGCTGACCTCGGTTCGTAACGTGGGTTCGGGACGTGGGAGTGACGTAAGTTCGGATTTATCTGGTTGTCACTCGGGCCCGTGGCACATTGAGTTGGGTTGTTTAGGTTTAGCCATTTTGTCTTCGGTGAGGTGTTACGGTGATCACACTCGTTCACGGACCCAAGTCCTTGTCGGGTGTCAGCTATGACTCAAAAGAATATTCCGTAGCGGGGATGGTATATTCCGATTTAAGTCTGCATGGTAACACCCAGTAAAAGTACGTCACCTACCAGTCGCGTCCACCTTTCCTTTTTTTCGACAAAAAAAAGATTTTTAACATTTATGTAATTAAACCACCCATCAATTCATTATTTGTTACGCTTTACCATAGGCTTGAAACTTTTGGTTCTACTTAACACTTCTACTAATATTATGTTCATTGCTAGAAAAATAGAATTTCTTATTTTAAAAAAAAGGGTTCTTGAAAGTGATTTACAATATTGAGATGAGCTCGACTCCTTACTCTTTGTTTGTAGTTAATTGAGTGGTGTATTGCATAAGTAATTTAGTAGTGAAAAGTAAAAATATTGACCCTTTTAAAACTACAATATACTTAGAATAGTAATATGCAATACACGTATACTTGAAACAAACAAAATCTACAGCTCACTTTGCATAATCTAGAAGATATTTCAATCATTATTCTCAAGCACATAGAGGTTCTCGGTTATAAATAGACTCTCTCCTCTCATTTGCAAATGTACTTGATATTCATTCCGCACTCCTATATTAGTTTTAAACTCTAAACAATAAACTAATTTAAACGTCGAAGAGTTAACTCTTATATTTACCAAGGTTCTTCAGAGCACGAAGCAAATTGAACATCAATTCGAGCCTCGCATAGACATGGATCATTCATTATTTGCTCTCTGAGGCAACAACGATTATTGTTGTCTCTAGGAAGCGGGCAAAAAGTGTCACTCTCCACCAACATTCTTCATCAACAGCTATCTGTCAATAACCTTCACCATTGTCCTCATCATCAACAGTGTATACTATCAATGTATTCAACAATATATATATTATATATATGCTATTTCTGAAATTCCAATAATTATTAATCTAGTTTTGATTATATAAAATTTAGTTTATTTAAACTACTATCAAATTATTGGAGATAAATCAATAAATAAATGGTTTAATTAGCTATTTGTTGATTTTTTATACTCTTTCTCATTTGTTGTATTACATAACAATAATAATGTTATGAACCACATATATTGTAACTAAATCTGATCACTATTTTATGTGGTATTAAACTTAAAATCTTTTTAGCTATTAAATTTTAATTTTTATACACTAATTAGTCCGTCATTTATAATTTATTCTCAACATACACATATAACACACTAAATTGTTAAAAATATCACTTTACTGGAGCACCTATGTTGACTCAGACCTCAAACCTATGTTGACTCAAACCTCAAACGTACATTAGTGTTGCTATTGTAAATAACAAACCTAGTTTGAATCACACCAAAAAATGCGGGAAAATCTCAAGAAAAAAAAAAGAGAGTCAAATATGGTTTGAATTTATTTTAGAGAACAAGAATCTGTCACGTTTTCAAGATAAATACAAAGAATGTTGGCACTAATTTTTTTTATCTCAGCAGAGTTAAACATGGTTTGAATTGTATTTTAGAGTTGGATTCCTAATGGGAGAGGAACAAAAAAGAGAGATTTGGGTTCATGTTGATTTTAATGTGTTAGATAATCCTGATAATATTTTTGACAAAACGGCAACACTATAAATAAGTTGTAGAGAAAAAGATGATACCAAAAAAACTAAATACATTTATGTTAATAGTTTAGTTTATAGGGAAAGTTGTGCACTTTCCTCCAAGGCTTTCGGGATTAATTGAACACACTGTCAATGAACTACACAAAATGTTCACTAAAGCGATTTGTTTTCAACAAGATTATTGAACTGATTTTTTTAGTCCAGCAAACTCATTTAGACCGTATAATTCAGTTTTATCCGTCATCTATACAAGCAACCATGCCACATCAGTTTATGTGTGCTTGTCACATGTCAACTAATGACACGTAAAAAAAAAAGTTGTCATCACATAAAAAAGAATTTCAAAATTTCGTACAGATCTGGACAACTTCTAAGGTCGGTTGTAACTGGACTAGGAACGGGGCAACCGTTCCTAGCTTGGTGGACAGGGACGCAGCAGCCCGTCCTCATGTGGGATGACGAGTTAGCTGGGTCAGTGGGTCCCGCGTCTGACATAAAAAATCTGACTGTTGGATCGTTTTGATCTAACAGTCAGATTTACTCCAACGGTAATATTACCATTGGAGTACCATTGGGGGCTAAAAAATTACCCTTTTGGTCCCTAACGGCTAATTTTACCCATTTTTTTTATAAATACCCCCTAAACACATTTTTTTCTATTATTTCTTCATTTCAAACACTCATTTCTCTCATCCAAACTCTCTTAACTCTTAAAATTTCTCTTCATCCTCTCAAATTACTCCCACTCCAATTTTTTTCCCCAAAATTATGAATCATAACAATGAAAATATTCAATCCTCCCAACAAAATAACCCATCAAATTTTGTCAACTATCAATATTCTCAAAATAATTCATCAAATTTTCCCTCTTTCACCAATTATCAATTCAATATCAACGCTTCATTTTTCTCATTTCCATATCAACCCGCACTTTCCAATTTTGTTCATTTTCAAAATTTTACGTCTAATCCTTTTTCACAAAATAATCATTTTGGTAATTTTTATTTTAATGTAATATTTTTTTAATGAATTATTTTTATTTGAATGAAGTATTTTTATTTTAATGAATTTGGGGTAAAAAGTATTAAATGAAGTAGTAGATAAAAGTTGGGGATTAAAATAAAATTATGTTTAATAGAAAGCTGAGTAGGCGTCCCGCGTGACTCTTAAAGTAGCCACTGAGTTACGGATGAAAAAGTTGAGGAGCTAGGAACTGGGGACTTTAATAAAATAACAATAAAAACACTGAGCAGACGTCCCGCGGGACGACTTCAGGGACTGTGGGTTATGAGTAGCCTAAACACTTCATCGCTCTCTCCATCTCTCTCCCCTCGCCTCACAGTCTATTTCTTTTTTGTTCATCTCTCACTTATAATTTCCATCAATATTCGTAACAGCCAATTAAGTCATTGCAGCATCAATCTTGAATCCAAAATCTCCATTCAAAGTTAAGGCATCAAAAAACCAACACTCTTACCAAATACACATTTAAGAAAACTTTCAACAAACACATAATCAAAAAAAAAAGAATCACCAATTAAACCCAATCAAACATTACCAATACCCATTTGATCAAAACCCCAGATCCTTGCACCAAAAAACACATCAAAAATTAACAAACAAATCAACAATGTGAAATTGCCTCAGATGTGACGTTCATTGTTGCAACACTCTTGACGAAGCTTACGTTGCCAAACTCTGAGAAGTTGTTGTGGATTAGGTTTTGAGTTTATCATGTTCATCATTTTCTCCATTGTTGTTCTTTGCTGCTTCTTTTCGTTACGACCAAACAATTCTGAGTTTTGTACAGATGAAAGAACAAGAAGACAAATGACAAAGAGGGAGAGCCGACGAAAAGACACAATAGATCTGCTCGTCAATGAAGCAGGAGAGAAGATCGAGCATTGAACCATCAACAGAAGGACTAGCGACGAGTCGTAGAACAACTGACGGATACATCATGACACATAGAGGTTGTAGAGTACCCGATGGTGGAGAAGGCAGCTGTGGAGAAAGAAGGCAGGGTTGGAGACGAAGGAGAAGGAAGAAGGATGGTGGTGGAAGAGAAAGTCGAAGGAAGGAAGAGAGAGGTTAGAGAAAACAACAGAAGAGTGAGAGGAGAGAGAGAGAAAGGAAGGAAGGGATACAATATATTGGAATGGACGGATTTTCGAAGAGAATTAAATCACGTGTCATTAGTGGACACATGTCTGCACACATAGATCGACGTAACACAATTGCTTTTACAGATGGCAGACAAAGTTGAATGCAGTTTAAGTGACTTTGTTGCATAAAAAAATCAGTTCAATGACTTTCTTGAAAAACTAATCACTTTAGTGACTTTATTGAACATTTCGTGGTAGTTTAATGACCGTGTATCCAATTATCCCGTGTATCCAATTAGCCCGGAGCTTTGGGTTCTGTTCTCCATTTTATCTACTTGAGGCCCAACTGTTTTCTTCGTTGTGTTAATTATACAGATTGCCTATTTTTAGGCCACTATTTTTAAATATGCCAATACATATTTTAATTCTATAGAAATGTCAAATTTTATGTTTGTTTCTAAAAAATATCACATATTCAAAACTAGTTTTTAAAAATGTTACATTGATTTTTTTATATAAATTTTAAAGTTGAGGAAGTGTGTGGAGGGTGGCGGCTAGGGTTTCCTAGCTGCTCCCTTAGTTTTCTTTTTTACTAAAATATCCTACCTTTGATGATTTTTACAAAAATGTCACTAGTTCAGATTTATTTATTATTTTTTCATTGTTGTACTTGTTGTTTTAAAAATTATTTTATCATTTTAAAAAAATATTGTATACCGTTGTAAACCGTTTAAAATAGTTCATAATAATATAAATTATTTTGTGAACCATTGTAAACGTCTAACATTAAAAAATTATTTAAATTTAAAAAATTATGCACTTTATTTGTGAACTGTTCACAATGGTTTATAATAATGTACATTATTTTTGTGAACTATTGTGAATATCAAAATCGTCACTGGAAAAAAAATAGTTTTTTGAAAAAAATTCGTGTCAAATTACTAAAAAATAATTCAAAAAACTATTCTTGGAATGAATCGTCCACGTTATTTTTTGGAAAACGGTTTTTGGAAAAAAAATTTGGAGAAAAAAATTCGTGTCAAATTAGTAAAAAAATTATTCCAAAAAATTATTCTTTGGAATGAATGGTTCCAAAAAGGCCGAACCTCCAGATGTTAATCTCTAAAACAAAAGCATTTACCATTCTCACCACCACACGTGCGAATGATTCAGTAGCAGATGAAAACAAAAGTGAGGCTCTCTCCACTTTATAGATCAAGCAAATCAATCAGAGCAACCAGATCCTCCACTCCTCGTCGGAAAATTTCGGAACGACAAGCCGTATCGAACGCCACAGAATGTCAGGTCCCGCCGTGGTAGGAAATCCCAGCTCCTGGGCACGCGCGCTCGTCAAAATTTCTCCCTACACCTTCTCCGCAATCGGCATCGCCATCGCCATCGGCGTCTCCGTTCTCGGCGCTGCCTGGTACTTATCTACTCTCCAGTTGCTTGCTACACTTGTCCGATAATGATGTTGTCGCGTTATTGATGCGGTTTTTCTCTCTTGTTGCGTGGATTATGTTAGGGGGATTTATATTACCGGGAGTAGTTTGATCGGAGCTGCAATTAAGGCTCCTCGCATTACTTCGAAGAATCTTATCAGGTTTGATTATTAGGAATCTTATAATTAATTGTTTGTTTATCAGTACTCTGTGTGTGCTTGTGGTTTTTAAGCTACGGATAGGTTAGTGGATGGTTCTGTCTCGTTGTGGTGTTGATGCTGAATACCATAACACGCTATCAGAATTAACTCTGATGTATTGCAATGTGAATACTTGGCGACGAGTTATTCGACCTTTGTTCGTGGTTCTGTTCTTTGATTGTTTGGTTAACTGAGGATTGAAGTAGGAAAAATATTTTCGTGGAACTAGGGTTATGAGGGAATGAGTTTTTTTTTTTTTATTTAGACCTCTACTGATTTACCAGCAAAGTAATTTCTTTCCTTCCGTAAATTTTATTATGAGCATTTGGAAAGTAAGTTGTATGACAATTAATAGCAATGGAAAGCTGTTTGCTGTTACATCAAGGAAAATTATTTTGAGATTCGATTCCTCTTTTCTTCTTTGGCTGGATTTCATTGTTGAAAATGTTATTTTGAGAACTTCTAGTAAACCTGAATTAATTATTGCACTTGTATTTATTTTGATGAAGCAGAATGGATGTCACGTCCAATATGTAGTCTTTGTCAAGTGTTACCCTGTTTGCTTTTGTTGGAATTTGCATTACCGAGAAACCTCTTTATATTTTTGAGTGTTTTATCATATTTTTTTTCGAATAGGTGATGAGAGAACGGATCACTCTAGCTTGGTATTTTATTGGTGAATTGATTACCATTTTCTTTAAATTATAACGTATTGTAGATCCTGTTTTCTACCTTTGCATGAATAGGAAGTTGTCTTTAGTGATAAGAATGGTAAATGGTTTTTTATTTTAGAGATTAACATCTGGAGGTTTGGCTTTTTCTGCACCTAAATCTTAAGTGTACTTGTAGTAGTCATTGTGAATTAAATATATTTGAAAAATTGTGGCCGCAACCCCACCCAGATGGTTTCAGATTGTGGAACTTCTGTAACAGCCTAACAGGATGATGACTTGAGCTTATGTGCTTTTTTAAACATGTTATGTATTTTTAGATACTATTCTTGATGTCAAATGCTAATTTAATTAAAGTTATTGTTTTTTTTTCCTCAGCGTAATTTTCTGTGAAGCTGTTGCTATATATGGTGTCATTGTAGCAATTATTCTACAAACAAAACTCGAGAGTGTTCCCACATCACAGATATATGCTCCAGAATCTCTTAGAGCTGGATATGCCATTTTTGCTTCTGGGATTATTGTTGGTTTTGCAAATCTTGTTTGTGGGTATGTAACTTTGAATTTCCTTGTTGTACATTCTTGCAATCCCCGTATAATTAAGAATCATTACATCTTATGGCTTATGTCTCTGCAACAGGTTGTGTGTAGGCATAATTGGAAGCAGCTGTGCATTGTCCGATGCCCAAAACTCCTCTCTGTTTGTGAAGATTCTTGTGATTGAAATCTTCGGTAGTGCCCTTGGGTTATTTGGAGTTATTGTGGGAATCATTATGTCAGCTCAAGCAGCATGGCCC
>CAODLS010916660.1:0-13048 GCA_948243855.1 Flueggea neowawraea | reverse complement strand
CTTAGAGCTCCACACTGATATACTGTGGGTTATCGGGTTCCTATGTTTTGTATTTTGAGATGGGTATTCACATATTATAATATTACACACTTATGTGATGTTTTATTTTGATATTGTTTATATGAGTTATATATATTTATTATATAAATGGTTTAAAAATTGATTTAATAAAATTGGCTAAAAACGAATGAATGGGTAGTTATCTGCAACTCCGAGGCTTGTGCGAGATGGGCCGAACTCTCATAGACGGTCAACTCCGTACGCCAGTCATGACAGAGCGGACCCACGTACAATTGCCCACTAAGATTGAAAAATGTCGAATGCTCTCTCAATGTTCTTTCTTGTTGTTTACATGTATTGCCACATTTTGCCTGTAACGGCTATACTTATTGCCGTTACATGCAAAATGGCTTAATTAAAAAAATCATTATCTTGTCATATAAATATATAATAAAGTTAAATAAATATTAATTCTAAATATTAATAATTAATAAACATTGACATTAGCACATAATATATATGACAATACATTAAAAAATACAACAAAGTTACATAAACCTTAATTTTAAACATTAGCATTACTACTTAATAACAAAGCTAGTAATTAATCTTAATGATTAATGACAAAGCTACATAAATATTAATATTACAACATTGAAATGATAAAAAAAGACTACTTCATACTTCATCTAGATTTTATTGCATCACAAAACTTATGATGCTACTCAAATTGTTGTGGAGTCATATTGGAGGTGTTTCTAGTGAATATTTCATAATCAATCTTCTTTGCATACTCATTTTTCAAACTTTGTACAATTGCAATTTTTTCTTCTAGCTTTTTATTGTAATCCATCCATGCTTCTTTCCATTCTTCATGTCCCTTTTTTCGTTGTCCTTTGTTTTTCCCTTCCTTTTTGATCTCGCATTTGCTTTTGTAGTCTTTTGACCAATTGGACATTCTTCGCCTTCATTTGAATCTACATCCACTTGCATTTATGCATTTAAAGAATTGGTATAGGCACCACTTTTAGTATTTTTTGATCTTTTGAATGACCTAGGAAGAGAGTAGTTTGCTTTCCACTTCGGATCGTTCTTCAGCATCGACCACACATGCTCGTGGGTGAATTACTTTTTTCGATTTTGATAATAAATCTCCCGAGCACATTCTTTTACTTGGTCATCACTCCACCCATTACGATGTTCACTTAATATTGTGTTGTATGCCTGGTTGAATTCATTAACCATTGGTATCATCCAATGACAATGGGTCTTCAAAGTGAAATGTTGCCTTGTTGGACCACCTTGCTTATTTTCATTGAAATACTCAACAATCCTTTTTCCAAAATGCTCTATCATTTTGACCATTACTGACAATTTTATCTGTTGAAATTGTCAGCCACAAACTCGCTAGTAATCTTTCCTCGTTCATACTCCATGATTGGCATTTTTCCTTGTTTTTTCCTTGGGTTGTTTGGATGAGATAACATTGCCATCCCTTGATTGTGAGAAAAATGGGAGACCGTGAGAATTTGATAATGAATCCATTTCACTTGGATTTGAAAGATCTGTTCGGGAATTAACATCTTTCGGAGGATTATTTTGAATATTATGCGGTAAAAAATGATGTGAAAAATTTTGCA
Organism: Flueggea neowawraea; assembly: GCA_948243855.1. Classification (NCBI taxonomy): domain Eukaryota; kingdom Viridiplantae; phylum Streptophyta; class Magnoliopsida; order Malpighiales; family Phyllanthaceae; genus Flueggea; species Flueggea neowawraea. Next base: position 11,408 of record CAODLS010916660.1, on the reverse strand, counting down.
TTTGTGGGTGGAAAAAAAGGATATGATAAATTAGGTGCATTTTGTGAGTTTGGGAATATTCTAAATTTGGTGAAAAATATGGATATTGTAAGTTTTGAAAATTTTGTATATTGGGAGGATAAAAAGAGGAGTAGATTTTGAGAATTTTCAAAACTATTGGCATTTGAGTTTTGAGAAGATGCTGAATTGAAATTTGGATCCATTTTTCTTAGAGAATGACGGAAAGATTTGGGATGATAAAGTATTAAATATGAAGAGTAGAATGTGTATTTACAGTGTGGTAAAAGTTCAATAAAAAATTTTGTTGACACTAGCCATTGGCTTTGGCCCGTTGAAAGATGACCGTTGGTGACAAACAATTTCAAAAGAAAAAAAGGGGAGCAAACGGTCAATGCAATGAAAGGAAAAAACAAAGAAAAAAAGAGAAATAAAAGAGAGGAAAAACGAAATAACAATTAAAAAATAAAAAAAATTACAGCAGGTGGGGTCCACTTTTTTAGTGTACCCCACCATTTAGTGCATTTCACTTCTATGAAGCGCACTAAATGAATTATGCTCTCCCATGAAGTGGCATGGAACGTGGGTATGAAACCCTTGTTAGCCATGCTCAAAGTATCATTGGTTGTCGATGCAGGAAGTTAAACGACAATTCCAATGAGCATATCAACTCTATCAAAATCTGCCTCAACAATCTACTCATAAAAGACATACACTTTTGTTATTATTTTTACTATATAATCTATTTTTACAATCTACTTCTACCAAATCTATCTTAAGCATACACGCCCTAAACAATATGCATTTTTGGGTGACGAAATTCCCTCACATCAAATAGATTGGAGGTACACGTCCCAACTTGGGTTAAAGCCATCTCCAACATACAGGTTTGACTGTTATACAGATATTTTTAGCTGACAAATTCCCCGCACCACATAATATGATATGAACAGCTGGAAGAAAGAAGAGGCAGACTAGCATCAAATTAAGTAGTTTGAAATTCAATTTTATTCAAAATATTTAGAAATACACAAATCATATAAATGATCAACATCTAAAGCTATTTATAATGAAACCATAGTTATTGATTGAATAGAGTTTCCATATTCTTTTAGAGTTAATATATAGTTCCTCAAATGATGAATAGTGATGGTATTTATAGACTGGTTAATGGAGATGGATGAAGTTTCTTTGAAATTTAAATGTGAAAAATAAGATAACTTTGCTGTAACCAGTATCTCGTTTTCTTTCTTTTTCATTCAAGACACCTTTACAAATTAAATTCTAAAAAAAAATCACTAGAAAATAAATCCGACTATCGAAAAGTTCTTTGCAAGATTCAATCAATTTTTGTCATTTTTTTATTAGGTATATCTTTTTTTTTTTTACAAGTGATGTGATACTTATTTTTATTTTGTTACAAAAGTATCACATTAATATTTAACCAAAAGAATTAAAAAAAAAAGACTTGTAATATTTATTGGATAGTTGAATAATTTTTTTAATCATCTTGCAAAATTCTGCCAAGTCAAGTAAGGATGATTTGTAACCAAACGAAATTGTCAAGTATGACTATTGTTGAATTGGCTATTAGACCAAGATTACAACGAGATACCCCATTCACCTGAGATGGCTAGCCACCAGACAAAACAAAGGTCTTGCAAAACCCTATCTTATTTTCATCGATTCAAATCATTTAATGGTAGTCTGTGCCAAGTTATAAGCAAGTACTATCATGTCGCCTATAGAATTTAACATCTATATTCTCAACAATTTATCTGCATATCCAACAAAAATATTTCAATCTATATATGTATACTCATCACCAATTATATAATGTACAATCCTTAATTAACCTCAACACCTCTAGCTAGTATATAGCTACCTAACAAACCCTAAACTTTGTTCTTTCCATGTATACCAACCTATGCAAACGTTTCGTTTAATTACAACAATTATAAAATTGCTACATTTCACTTGCAAAGGAAGCTTTGTTTCATATTACTTACCTGAAATTCATATAGTGATCATTTGTGTCAAGCCACAAAATCTCGTAATAACGGGCAGCAAACCTCTTTCGGTTTTGAATGTCAATGTTCTCAAAACCAGTGGTTGAATGAGAATTTTGTGGTATTGATCCCAAAAAAGTCCGGTTCGCCGGGTCCGATCTCAAGCCTTCTTCCCAACTGAATGTTCTGGTTAGAAATGAAGTTCTGTTGATAAGAACCTGAAAGGGTTAGATTCTCACAATGTGGGAGACCAAGAGTGAGTGACACATTGTTATTTCCACCAAATCTTGTAGCTAATTGTTCAGGACTAAACCTACCAAGATCAGCTATTGGATTATATGCTCCAAATCCGCCGCCGTTGTTGCTTATTAACCTTTCACTAGAACCGAAATTGATCATGTTCATCATTTCTTTACTTGTTTCTCCTTGCTTCATGTCCATGTCCATTGAGAGGATACTACTTGGAGAGTTCTGTATGTCATGACTATTGTTACTACTCCTTGGTTTCTTTGGACTACTCTGTGCAATTCCCTCCATTTCAGGTGGCCTAATGAATGTGAAACCGGGTTGCAGCGGCTGAATGGATGACCCTCCTCCTCCTCCTACCATAGGAGACATTGAAATGGTGGAGTTAGAGAATTCAGTAGGAGAAGTTTTGTGTTGTGTTGTGGTTTGCTTTTCTGGTTTTGATGATTGGGGAGTAGGGCTATTATCTCCGGCATTGTTGGACCCGGAATCTTTGTTCACATCCTTGCTTGCATTCTCTCCTGATCCGCCATTTTTTTCCTGCTCCTTGATTTCCTCCAAGTACATTTCCTCAACCATTGGCTTCCATAGACGAACTCGCGCATTTATAAACCAATTAGAGACCTGCGTTGTAATACCAAATTAGTTCAAATACTAATTTGAGATTAATCCCATTTATGTGAGGAAGAAAATGAAGAATTATCCGATGTAATGGTATGGTAATATTTCACTGATACCAAGTCCGAATAGCCAATTTCCTGATGAAAAAAGAGGAAAATGAAAATGAAGACAGTCCATACCTGGCTCCTAGTGAGTCCAGTTTGTTTTGCAAGCACATGCTTATCTGAATCCTTGGGATATCTGAAAAAAGTAAGAATAGAAATAAGAAAACAAAGTTATATTATTAAGGTTAAAAACATTTATAATTTGAAATGCTAGATTGTAGGAGTACGCAAAAGAAATTATAAGCCTTCAATGGAAATATAAAGAGAATTTTTCAAAAATTGTTGGAAAGACTGATTCAAACATTCTCAGATTTGAATACTTTTGCTACATGCATACAAGAAATAAAACGTTCGTGCAACCAAATTGTTCAAGAAAGACAGGATAATCTAATAGACCACGAATACGTAGCTTTACAATGGCTTCAAGTTCTATTGTTGCAAGAACATTTACACAAATTCTCAGGTGGTTGCTTGATGTTAACTGCATATCCAATTAATGTGCCTTGAGGTCTCAGGTTTAAGACTCACCAGAATAAAGTGGAAGTTTAGCAGTATAAATTCAAGTCTTAATTAAAAAAGAAAACTATATGTCTCATGGAAAAATAATCAATGGTTAATATGTTTTGCTCAAAAGTAATTCTTTCGAAATATTAGATGGAATTATATGGTGCTGTTTGGTCTACAAGTAACGTTTTGCAATTTTTATTTTGAAACTGTTTTCTTATTGGTGAGGTCCAATATAAACAACATGGATTTAAATTTTAAGTTTTTTTAAGAAAAACTTAGGCTATGTTTAATTTAGAAAATAATTTTTTATTTTTTTGCTTGTTTGTTTTTTGTATTTTTTTAATTTTCTACGAAATAATGGAAATTTTTCTCAACTAAACAACCACTTATATTTTATAGAATGCAAGAGACACGAGAAGAATATTTTTGATAGAATGCAATAGACACGAGACTTGGTATATGCCATAATAAAATAATCAAGTTTTTTGTACATATGTTATTATCACAGTGTAATGTATGTACTATTAAATATTTCACATATTATTTTAAGTATATATTAAACTGAATCTATCTTATTTTCCAATAGTAATCTCTATGAATTAACAAGTTCAAAATAAGTGGCTATGTATATTTTTTATTTTGATATTCTAGCTAGTTTGACTTCTCCTATAAAAAAGGGAAAATCCGTAACGTTGGGTGCGGAAATGTCAAAATTATCTTGACAATATGGATGAGAAGAAATACAGATACTTACGGGTGAAGAAAGTGCTCGAAGAGCCAAGCACGGAGCACAGAAACAGCACGTTCAGGCAAACCTCGTTGGGGTCTCCAAGCATTGTGTTGGATCATACCTAATTGTTGCAAAGCTCTTTGTTGTCGAAGCTTATGATCCACGTACCTAAGTCTCGACCCCTCAACCTTCACTCCCAAGCAATCCTCTTCTCCTAAACTCTTGCTTGTAGCTTTGATTTGGCCAGAGATTGCGTCTTTCAGACACCGAAATTGCTTCGATATTGTACGTAATGCAAGTGATGTGTATGATTTTGCTGCGCCAAATCCTGCTGCTTGCTCGAATGATGCTACTACGATTTGCATCTGTTGGTGGTATTGCCTGTATCTTTGTTCCACCTTCAAAAATTTTCGAATGTAATGCATATTATACACTGAAACAGAGGTACAAGTTCAAATTTTACTAACAATAAATCGTAGTAAATTTGAAAAAAGAAATGTGAAACCTTATGAATTAATTATTTAACAACCGTATTATGAGCAAGAATTGTAAATATTTTCAATGATAATGAAGTTATTTTCAATTCTAAAACCTGATTATTCGAATTTTAACATGAAGAAAATATTTTTTAAAAAATGTAAAAAAAAACCGATGAGTTTAACTATCAAAAAAAAACTTATGACTTTTCTATGCAACAACAGTATTTTTTATTAATGAATTATTAAATTATAATTTACAAAACAGTGGATTAGCTGTGAACAAGAAAAGCTCTCACTACTCAAGATTCTTTCATAATATTGAGAGTTCGGTTTTTAATTAGAAGAAAATAAAAAGGAAAAAAAGAAATTCAATGAGCTAGCAGAATCTGCAAGTTGCATTCCAGTTCTTCTCTCAACCACCAAAAAAAATTAGATGGGATGAGGTTCTATATTACTATTGCCAGCTACCACATTTTTTGTCTATAACAATGAAATTGATCAACTTGGCATATGGACCCCGTCTCGACCTATTTGGATTGCACCAACCTTCGCTAGCCAAACGTCAGTTCCAAAAGAAACAAAATCACCAATATATCTCAATCTTTCCAAACTGTTTTTGTGGTGTTCTTTCCCTTTCTTTCTCCAACTTCTTCAAGAATTTTCAATAGTTTGATCTATTACAGCAATTCTTAACCCTATAAGACTTAGGACCAAACCCAAAAATTTGAACCAAAATTTTTTCCAAAAATTTCATCTCTGCTTTAGAGTTATCTAATTTCAAGTTTCACATAATAAGGAAAAATAAATGTCTACATGGTTTATATATATATATATAAAGGATTTATATAGTATTGATGGAATAATTTAAAAATAAATTCGTAATATAGTATTGGAATTTTAGTATTGGAATCGTGTACAACACTACGATTTGATTATTTAAAGAGAGGGAGGAAAAAAAAAAGATTATAGATGGAAAGACACTATTGAAGAAAAGGACTATTGTTTGTTTCCTCAATTCTGGATATAATGGTCCCTAAAGAAAATGTATTGAAACCACCAAGATTTTGAGTTTTTGTAAAAGTGATTCATCTTTGCACAATATCATCAATCAATTGAAAGGGACCTAATTTTCTAGTATAATTTAAGAGTAAAATCAAACAAACCCATCAATCATATGAAAAGAAAATGATAAGCAGAATCAATATCGAACATCACTAAATCGAATTTGGAAAAAACAAATGAGTTTTTTTTTTTAATTTGACAAAAAAAAGGTGGATTGAGTGCATATATACGCATGTAAGAATTTAAATGTGTTCATGTATACCTCATCAAGCATGTTAACAAGCTTAGCTTTCTTCATCTGTAATTCTTGCCTTTGCGCTGTTGTAAGCTCAGCTCCTTGTTTCGTACTACTCTCACCGCCGTAGCTTGACCCATCTCCGGTGTCGGATTCTTTACTCTTTTTCATCTTCTCTTTGGTTCTTCCTGTGACCGTATCACTCTTTATTCCCCTCCCTACATTCACAACCTCATCAAGCAACTCCTGCGCGGCTCGCAAATACTTTGATCCCAAAACTATACTTTGAACACCGGGGCCACCGTTTGACATGGCGGAGACTGAAGAAGGAGAGTTCCCGGAAACCCTCATGTCTTCTCCGCCGGACGACAACCCGGAAACATGGCCGTGCATTACTTGAATTTGACGATGATCATTTTCATTGCTTATAGGCCTATTATCATAACCTCCAACCGGTGGCTGTACTTGTTGTGACGAAAGAGTTAAAGACAAACCCTGCCTTGCCGGAGAAGAAACCAGCGGTCTCCGGAACCCGGAGACATCCTGGGGTCCACCAGCATAAACTGATTTCTGATCGAAACAACCCCAGATGTTGTACGCAGGGACAAATCCAGTCGGACTTGCACGGTCGGTTGAAGCAACGTCAGCGGCCGCGGCCGGGAAGGGGATGCCCACGAGATGGTGGTTAACAGGTGGCTCGTGGGATACGGTTCCCGGGTTAAAAGTGTTGTTGGAGGGGTTAAAGAAGAGCATACTACCAGGAGTCTGTTGTTGTTGATGATCAGAATAAGAAGATAAGTAGCTAGGGTTCATGAGGTATAGTGTTTGGATCGCATGATGATCAGATGGTGCAGAAGCTGAAGCTGCTGCTTGCAATTCAGAGCTTCCATGAAAGTACGCAGCCATGTAAATTGATGTTCTTGATATGTCTGGTGATACCAAATCTTTTGTTTCTTGAAATGATCTGTTCACTGAATTGAACCGAAATCAACCCATTTTTATGATCGATGTAGACAATTCTCCTTGAATCACCTGCAAAAGACAACCAAGAATCAAAGCATAAATCACCAAAATCAATCTTGTTACATCAAGAAATTCCTTGTCACAAAGCAAGCATAGTAGTAACCTGTGTTTCGATATTAAAACGCTCTTTTGTGTTCGAGATGAATGAAATTCACGAAAATTTACTTATAAAAGAAAAGGCATGATAGAAACTCAAAGATCCATTGAGCTAGCAAAGAAAGAAAATTATGTATCTATGGAGTTTCTATATAAAGGGAGAGAAGCAAAGGAGAGAGAGAAATCAGTCAAGACATCAGACAAGAAATTTATATATAAACAAAAGAAAGAAGAAATGGAAAGGAACCCATGAAAGGAGTTGCAGAGACAGGAAGATCAGTACCATCCAATTATGGTTAAAGCCACACACGAGGTGATGTGAATATCATATATTAAAGCTCAAATATGTGTATGTGAGTGTCTCCGTGATTTCCTGATGTGGGTGTGAGTGTATATTCTAGAAAAAATAAAAAATATTAACTAACTTGTTTCTGTGAAGGCAGAAGGAAGTCTGTTTGGGATTTGGGTAGTAGCAGAGAGAGGAGATGTTGCTGCTACTGATCTTGTCAGACTGATGATGATTTCTGGCCTAAGGGAAAGAGTTTTTTTAAGGATAAAAATATAAAAGAGAAGAAAAAGAAGGAAGATAAGAGAGCTCTATAAAGTGTCACAAGAAAGATACCCAACTTTTCTTTTTCACTCTCATCAATCTGCACTATCACTTAATTGACCTTTTTCTTTCACCCTCATCCATTGTACTATCACTTAATTAGCTAAGCTTAGTTTACTAAACTTTCTTGTTCACTTTCTTTCCCTATTTTTGAGAATTACAAAACCGTAATAATTGACAGCTTAACTTATTCTCTTTTTCTATGCCCTTTTTTATTGTTTATCTTACTTTATTTGTTTTTAAAAAATCGAGTATAATATTTAAAATAATTATTAAACGTGTTGGAGATGCGTTTTTAAAGAATCATCTTGAACTAGTTTGTCAAGCCCTGTCAAAACGATTAGTGAACTGCCATCAAAAGATTAAGTGTGTGAATCATACAAAATAAAGTAATAGCTTCACTTTTTTTCGCTATTTTTTAGAATTACACAATTATATGGTTTGTTTAGTTATGAAAATTTTTTATTTTTTTAAAAAAATTAGAAAATAGAAATAAAAATATAAAAAAATTTGTTCATGCAATATTAAAATTTTTTATTATTTTCTATGTTATTTTAAAAAACAAAAATATAATTAAAAATAAAAAATAAAAATATAAAATTATTTTTTCAGCTAAACATAGCCATAATAATTTACAGCTTTATTTATTCTCTTTCTCTATGGATTTTTTCCTCTGTTTATCGTACGATTTTTCAAAAACAGAGAGTATAATATTTAAAATAATTATTAAACATGTTGGATATGAGTTTTTAAAGAATCAGCTCGAATTAGTTTGTCAAGTACTATCTAATTCTATAATCTACCGCTTAAAACTACTAATGAACTTTCATTTGAAGTTAATTCAATAGATTAGGTGTGTGAATTGTATAAACTGAAATAATAGATTCAAATCACATTGAACCAAAAAAAATACTGTAATTATCTATATGTATACTTCATAAAATTTATTGAAAGATCTAACATATTTTATAGATAATTTATAGATTCTAGGTAAAGTATAAAGAAAATCAATTAATATCAGAATCTCTAGGATCAATTATCATCAGATCAGTGAGACTTGATTTATATTTATGATTTTTTAAAATCTGATTCCTGAATTCAATGTGTGGGGGTAGGTATGTAAGATTAGTTTAAGAAAAGAAAGAAAACAAGAAAATTCCACAGACACAACACTCGTTTTCAAATCATATGATGCAGGCACGTTTTATGAGGAACCAACAAAAAAATATGTAAAGAAAAGAAGAGGTGATCCAGAGGAGAAGAACGAAAACATACAGACAGCTGAAAAACGAGGAAATGTTTGCTTCTACTAAGGGCTTTAATAATTGCGTGTACATATTTTGAAAGGCCAAGTTGTGATAAGAGTGTAAGGTTACGCAAGTACTCTTGTTGGCCTTTTTAACAGGATTTTATACATTGGTATTTTATATTTTTTTAACGATTATGATTAAATTTAAATTGATTTAACGGTTATAAAATTGTCAACATATTAAAAAGTCATTATAATGTACATATATATTTTAATATGCTGGCATTTTAATAATCGTTAAATTAATTTTAACGCAATTTACATCACTAAAAGTAGATAAATAATATTAATGCAAAAATATTATAGTCAATTAACATATTTTATCTATTTTTAACTGTTTGTATTGTATTTTAAAATACCAGTGTTTCCAATATGCCTTTTAAAATACTAATTGGCATTAGAGTTAATTTGAAAATGTAAAAATTGTTAATTTAATTTTTGTTGGGAGAAAAATAATTTATCAAATTCTATTTAAAAAAACAACATGCCCTTCAAAATCGGACAAAAAAAATGACCTTAAAAAAATCTTTTATCTTTCATTATTAATTTTTCTTTTTTATTGACCTGTATAATAATTATTCACCTTTTTTTCTGTTTTTGGGTATTTGATGTGTGTGGTTGTGTGCAAGACTTGAAAGATAAAAGCATTTGTGAGACATGCATGCATTAAGTGAAGAGTCCTAAGATGGAGTGGAAATACCACTCCAAAAGAGAGGTGAATTAAATTTTTAGTAAATTTAAAAATTTTGTTGAAATTTTTTTGAAAATTAACACAAATAATATTGTTATTTTAAATCAAAATCAAAGTAGAATGCAAAAGCTCTAAAGATCCAATCCACACACTCAATAATGAATTAAATACAAATTTAAATCAAATAAATAAAGTAAATGAGTGTAAGGGAGAGAGAAAATTAACACTCAATATTTATAGTGGTTCGGTCCTCTTGACCTACGTCCACTCCTCTAGATTCACTAGAGAGTTCAATCAACTATCTTCTCACTTCTGGGTGGAGAGAAACCGTTTACAACAACTTGTTTTTGCGGGATATACAAGCAAACCATAACACCTTGTTTTTACGGGATTAACAAGAAAACCGTTACACTTGTTTTTAGGACAAAACAAGCAAACCACACCTCTAGTTTTTACGGGATAAACTAGGAAACCGAACGACTAGTTTTTACAGGATTAACTAAGAAACCGAAACTCTAGTTTTCTAAGGCTCACTAGAAAATCTATCTACCCCAAGCAAATAACTTTACTTGTTATAAATTTAACCCAAAGATGTAATATGTTAAAGCTCACACCAACCCAACAAAAGGGATAGCAAGTAAATAGCTCAAGAAGGGTTGTTAAGGTAGAGAAGAGAGATAGAAAGATAAGCAAGTGTTAGCAAATGTATCTCTACTTTCTCTTATATTTTTGGACGTCTATTTATAGATACTCTTCGAAATATACGGTTAGGGCCTTGAAATAGCCATTGGAGCCTTGTACTAGCCGTTGGAGAATAAGACAAATTCTGCTCAATACTGACGTCACCCTTCACTACATGCATAGCCACCAACTATGTGCATAGTACTTTGCTCCATCTAAGTTCTACGTGTTGTGTATGCAGGTCCGCGTGCATTGTAAGAACTCTAGTGGTATCGACTTTGAGTGGATTAGTATCTATGTGCGTTGATTGGTCTTCTACGTGGGTTGTTGGAACTTCTATGTGCGTTGATTACTCTTCAACGTGCATTGCAATGAATTCCAGAATGAACACTTTCCACCCAATGGCTTCCTAAGTGCGTTGCATTGTGCTCTGTGTGTGTAGACGTCGAATTAATCTCTGCACCTTTAATTTCGCATGTGATTTGTGTCAGAGATTTCAAATTCAAATTTCTAAGAAACTTATTGGCCTTGTCAGCTAGTCCAGCTCATATCATCTATGTATGTTGCTGATCTCTTTTGTGTGTGTAGTGTTTCTCTTTGAAGATCACACTTTACTCATCAACGTGCCTTGTTCATCCTTCAACTTGTCTCTACGTGCCTTGACCTTTTTCTCTTTAACCTGGTGCTCATCAACGTGTGTAGCACCAACTACTATGTACATAGAGAACGGTCTGATGCTTGTTGCCTTCACTGCCACACACGTCTATGTGCTTTGTAAGCTCTGCTGTGTATGTAAAACATAGTTGTGTGTCCTTCAACGTGCTTAGATGACTCATAAGGTGCTTTGTGGCTAGATATGAGCAAGTTTGCAGCTTTGCACCTATTTCATGTATGTTTTGCATTCATCATTATCAAAACTGAACTCAACAGTTGATCATGCTATGTGGAAGCACTGATGGGTTTCTTGCAAGTGCACAAGAATCGATGTAGTTTGACCAAGGAGTATTC
>CAODLS010916646.1:0-13793 GCA_948243855.1 Flueggea neowawraea | reverse complement strand
CAGTGGCTTCTGCTTGTCTTCAGACCCTATCTCACGTATGTGACTCTTTTTTGACGTACATGAAGCACTTGGAGTGGCTTATTTTGCAAATCCGAGCTTTCTAACTTGTTTCTCTTCAAGTCAAACATTTTGCTTATCATCAAAACATAAAAAAGAACTTAATGTTGATCACCCTTAATCCAACAATCTCCCCCTTTTTGAATGTCAAAACTTTGAAGAATTTAAGCACTACATCAAGGCAACACAAATTTGATTAAGGATTTCATCCTTGTCAAGAGGTTAGGTTCATACAAAAATGTGTGATCATATCGAAAATTTTAAAATTTTCACTCCCCCTATAAAAAACAATTTATGCAAAATTTTCAAAATTTTCTTTTCTCCCTCTTTGAAAACAATTTGTGCATTGTTTAAAACATTTTGCAAATATCATTTATCCCTCTATTAAAAAAGATTGGTGCATAATTTACAAAACTTGTTTTCTCCCCTATTTAAAACAAAACAATATCAATAAAAATGAGAGGAGTTGAAAGAGTTGAAAATATAGTACCAATGTTGGCATCTCCAATGATGTAGGATCTTTGCTCCAAGGTTGTTAAGCCTTCTTGAACGAAGACCCACTCTGATATCACTTGTTGGAGAATTTTCCGGGGATTCCTTGATTGAGTTTGTAGAGCGGAAGCAAGTTGGAGTGAAAAGAAAAAATAATACCAAGAATTATAGTGGTTCGATCAACCATGCCTACGTCCACTACCTAAATCTCACTTAGGCTTTCCACTATCAAAGATTGATTCTGGCTCAATCCAACAAAGCCTTACACCAAGGTTAATTGCGGCTCACCCCTTTAAAGCCAACAAGGTTGATTGCAACTCACACATCTAAAGCCAACAAGGTTGATTGCGGCTCACCCCTCTAAGGCCAACAAGGTTGATTGCGGCTCACCCTCTAAGGCCAACAAGGTTGATTACGACTCACCCCTCTAAGGCCTACAAGGTTGATTACGACTCACCCCTCTAAAGCCTATAAGGTTGATTGCAGCTCAAATCTCTAAAGCCATTACAATGTTGTTTTCTATACGTTCACAACAAACCTCTCTCACTCTCAAAGTATTTTACAAAACAGTTAAAACAAATTAAAACTCTATGCTAGAGTTGAGTATTTGAGATTGAAGCTTGAATCTTGATCTCTAGCTTGATTTGGTGTTTTGGAGTGAGGGAATGATGAAATGATTTGGACTTGAAAGAATATGATCATCCACGTTTTCTGCCATTCCTTGATGTATTTATAGTCTCTCCAATTGATATGATCGTTGGTGGAGATAAACTAGTCGTTGGAGTACATTTCTGCCCGTTGCAGTTATCTGTGTCATTCTCACGTACGTCACTTCATTCTCACATACGTCATCTGCAAATTCTCCAGCTTACGTACGTTTGTTTCATCTCACGTACGTTGATCATCTTTGAGGAAGCTTTGCGTACGTGAAATTATATATTATGTACGTGAATTACAACACACGTACGTGAACTTATTCTTACATACGTAAAACGTGCTTCAAAGGGTTCCAGTGGCTTCTGCTTGTCTTTAGACCCTATCTCACGTATGTGACTTTTTGTTGACGTACGTGAAGCACTTGCAGTGGCTTATTTTGCAACTCCGAGCTTTCCAACTTGTTTCTCTTCAAGTCAAACGTTTTGCTTATCATCAAAGCATAAAAAGAAACTTAATGTTAATCACCCTTGATCCAACAAGCTCTGGACGGACTCGAACCAAAAACGTCGTTAGAGATAGAAAGTGGAATACAAGAATTCACAGTAGGTACTACAGACAGAGACCAACAATAATTTCAGAACATATTTCAAAATTTGTGCTCCGCTCTGATACCACTGAAGGAATCTAGCTATTGGTTTAACAAATAACCAATATAAATTAGTAGGTTCGACTTACCTACCTCGATTCCAACTGAGGCACAATCCAACCAGCAGCGGAAGACATCGAGGTCTGGATCGGTTCTATGTTGGTCTCGCGAGCAAACCATGGTCGGGTTGGCAAACGAGAATGCTCATCTGTTTCGCAGCCCAAATGCCACGTGGATCAGAACCATCAACATGAAGGAAGAAACTTTCTCTTCTTCCTTTCCTCTCTCTCTCACACGTTTTTGGTGGGTATGGAAAGCATGAATGAACTCATTCATTCACCATCCATTTATAAGCCTTCATAATGGGCTTTAGGCCGAATGGGCCTAATGAGCTTAGTACATGGGCCTTATGGGTCCATCTCAATTGGGTTCGCCAATTGGTCTCGGTCTATCGTCTTGGTTCGCACATTGATCGACCAAGTTCGGTTCATTCATCATGGACGGACCACTTTTTCCAACAAATTTGAATGTTGGAAATTTTGGAATAAGCATGTGTGTGATTTAATTTGCACCAAATAGAGAGTGGAGCGGTCCAAATTCAACATTTCTTTTCATTTTTTTATTTTTATCTATATATAGATGCATATTCAAAGGCAAATATAAAAATAAAAAGAAGTGGTATACGTGTTTATGTGAAGAAGAAGTAAGATCTTTTAAGTTCCAAATTAAGAACAAAAAGGTTCTGAATTAATGAATTCAAATACATAAGAAAGTGGAAAAGTACCTAAGTGTTTTCCGATGATTGCCATTATTAAATTTAGGGCAACTTAGATTAATGTGTTGGTCCAAAATGATTCTGTTTCAGTGTTTCTTCAACTGAGAATTGGTTTAATATTTTAATCTTTCATGTGCTTTTTGATTATAAACTTCGTAATTAACAACACAAGTCAATTATATGTCTGCGATTTAAACACGCGAGGAGTTTTCCTTTTTTCTTGAGAATTATTTTAGAATACAGAAACAAGCAATGCTTTGACTCTCTACGCTCTATAATTGTAGACAGTTGGAACTAATGCTGACATTAGTGGATATTGTACATGCTGAGCATTAGCAATGAACGTATTTCAAATTTGGGTCATGACGAAAACCAACAAAAATTAATTTGCTAGTTAATGCATTACTATCTAGATGTTGGAGTGGAATGATATTGATTCTTTTTCTTTAATTAAAAGTCTCGACTTTGACTTTTAAATATGTTCAAAACTCAAATAATAAATTTGGAAAATTCTTGTTTACTTTTGGAGCATGTCCCAACACATCTACTAAACAAATTAACAAATGACACTTGAATGTATGAGGACTTGCACCAAAAGCAAGCATGCGATTTTATCTAATAAAAATATCAATGTATCACTTGTTAATTTGCCCACATATACACCAATAGTAGATAAGAATTTACCAATAAATTCAACACCTAGAAAAAGATTTTTTGACAAAAAAAATTAATGAAGCTAATGATATTTAACAATCAATTTGATGGATCACATAAAAAACTTTATTAAAAGGAAAAAAATTGAAGTTCAAAATTTAAACTCTAGTTTCGAAAGAATATAAATTTTTCTGATAAAAACGTGTTAATCTCATGTTCGACATATCAACTTTTCAAGTTTAATTCTCTTTTTTTTTTAACATTACTTTTCAAGTTTAATTCATATATAAAAGCAACCAAAATAACAATAATGGGTTCAATATATTAATCAAGCTGCATAATGGGATGTCTTTAGTTAGTGGACGTGATTTTCCAGTATCTTTAATCAAACTTAAGTCCAACTACCCGTGCATGCAATTATTTGGCTTGTATTAACTTCTGTATAATGAAGAGAAGATTTTGAAGAGATTTCCAATATGTTCTTCTCAATATCTCTTTTTTTTTTTATATTTTTTGGTAAATTGCACTTATGTATAGCGTGAAGTTTTAATTGTAGCATTATGATATATCGATCATCAAATAAAAAACTCAAATAAGCGAAAATTGGAAAATTTTATATAAGAAATTCGAATGTGTCACTTATATTTAGTTCAAGTAGATGAGCGTGAGTGTTATCGATATAAGTTAGATTATGTTAATTTTGGCTATTATAAATTGATGGGCACATTACAAAACTTCGTTAAGTATGTCTATTTTTGTTTGTATTTTCTTTCTCTTGCTTCATATTTCTTAACATGATGTGAATATAATTTCTTAATTTCTCTTATTTACCTTCTAAATCAAAAATTGAGCATGCAAGGGTAAAAAGTAATAGCGATTAATTAATCACAAACAAAGCTTGAAATAATTAATTAAAAATCAAATAATTTTTTTCATAAAATTCTCCGAAATTAAGGATGATATGTTTTCATATTTTAAGATCGAATACAACTTTCTCACCCTAAAAGAACATGAATACTCTTTTGCCTCAACATGATAAAAAAAGGAAAAGAAAAAAAAGAAAGATCTCTATGCATAATTGCAAAGACCGAAAGCGCATAATCCCCCACTTTTGCACCTATTGTTGCAACCACCACAATGCCTTCTATCGAAAGACGGATTCACACACTTGCCATTGCAACAAATTTGATTGGACTTGCACTTCTTCCCACAAGCTCCACAGTTGAGTCTATCCATCACCGCATTCACACACTTCTTCTTACAACAATGAGGCCCCGGACTTCCTTTGGCATGGCAGATCCTTGGATACTTGTTGCATTTCATAACTAAATGTCGCGTCTTTATTTTCTTTTGTCTCAGAAATCGACCGTGAACAGTTTCATCATCTTGTGAAGAAAATCGCTCGTTGATCCCTTCGTAATTATCATCCTCCTGATAATCTTCATCAAATGTCAATGCGGCTACGTTGAGGGCTAGAGCTATTACGACAATTAGAATCAAGAAAACTCGTACTAACTTCATCGCTATAACTTGTGGTTCTTGTTAAGAAATAAATTCTTAGATCTTTCAACGTTGAACACGATTCTCGTACTATGTACAAGATTAGAACCTTAACAGTAGTGATGTATATAGATAAGCACTTTTGGAGTAGATCTTAAGCTTGGTTTTGCGGATGAAAGATTGGTGGAAGAGAGTGAGGTTTATATAGAGTATAGAGTGTAACGAGTACTTTAAAATGTTTTGCATGCATGTGATAAGTTCATTGAAGGTAGTGGAGTGGTCTAAATCCAACGCCTCAATTGTACTAAAAAGAATTTAGAAACTAATAAAAGGTGGAAAGGTTTCTAATTCAACGCCTAATTAAAGAGTGAAAATATTAAACAATATCAAAAAGTGGCAAGGTTTCTAATTCAACGCCTAATTAAGGAGTGAAAAGAAATTAAACAATACCAAAAAAGTGCCAAGATTTTCAATAGTTTGTGTGAATTTGCGACTGTGTTTTTCAAAATATCTGTCTTCTTCTGATGAGTATTGAGTAGTGTAATTAAATTAATGAAGCAATATAGGTTGACTGAGTCTTTGACTGCAGCTGTGGTCAACTATGTAGAATAAGACAATGTGATTCTTTGACAAATCAATGCAAAAAGTGAAGACCCAGAATAAATAAAAAAGATTTTGTTATATTAACATTTTAACGACAAATCAATCCATAATCATGTTTTAAAAAAAAATTGTACTCAGTGATGAATGTGAATCCCTAGGCTGGAGATGCCCATGGTCGTGGACACACATGAGCTCTCGGAATGCCCACATGCATATATTGTACTTCATGGTTTTTTACGGATAGTTTTTTTTTTAATACTATCCTCAATCCAACATAAAAAGGCATTAATGTACCCACCTAATTTCCACCATGCCGCCGGTTCAAATCCGGGTGATCTAAAGTCACTCCCTAGAGTATCACCAGTTGGACTTAATACATAAGAACCCCCTAAATTTGTTTATTTTTTTCTTGTTATCCTCAAAACTTTACGTACCTCTAACTTATTAAAAATGTATTTTTTAAAGATTTATTCGAAATTTTCTGATATTGTTTTTGAAAATTGTCATATCAACAAATAAGATCTTAAAAAATATTTTTTTTAGCAAGTTCAAGAGGGTAAATAACTACTCTCTGAAAGGCTCAGGGGGTAATTAGTTACCTTGCAAAGTTCAGGGGAAAAAAGTAAAGTTCATTCAGAGGAATTCTATGTATTAAGCCCATATAGTTGGCAATTTACTTGTATGACGCTAATTGTTGTTGTCGAAATTTGAAGTCCGACAATACTATCTAAATTTTGAGGTCTTTCATAAGTTCTTAGTTTTGGGATCTCCAAGTTCTTAGAACATCCTCAATAACTTCTTTATATTGACTCCTAATAATATTATATTATATTCAATTTAATTTATATTATTTATATGAAAATTTAAAGTTGATCTATTTTTTTATCTCATTAATTAACATTTTATTATCTAATCAAAGAAAAAAAGAAATGAGTGAATGATAGCTCCACATAAATGTGAAATTACTATTCACTCCTTTGTCATTTTTTTAAAAATTTAAAAATAAAATATTAACAAATAAGTTGAACAGTAAAATATTACACAAGTTTCAATACTAGTTAAGATATAAAAAAAATTAAAAAAATATTATTTTGAGGAACGTGACAAGGAGTATTGTTAGAGATGTTTTTAGAGCATGTTCAACAAATAACAATGCTCTCTATTAAACACCACAAAATATTATATTTTATCTCGCTAGGAGGTTGTTGGAGCAACAATACAAGCTCATGCTCCTAAATTTTGAGGAAGGGCTTCATACTTTAAGAGACAGTTGGATACGCTTTTAGTTCCTAAACTCCAAACTTATCAACTCTCTAAGCCCTTAAACTGCAAGCTTCTCCACTATACACATTTAGTTAGAGTCCTCAAGAAACATAGGGTGCTTATACTTTCCGTTTGGTTTTGATTCCTAATTAGATCTTGCTCTTGGAATTTTTATAGAAAAATACGGTTTCATTTACCCTTTAATGATGAAGTCGTCATTACAACTTAAAAAGTGAAGTAAAGTAAATAAAATTTACTTCCTTGTGAAACATCTTAATGATGGAAGATTAGATCGTTGTTATTAGGTGGTACTGAAATAATTTTTTTTTTTAAGAATTCTCGTTATAATAACACCCTCCAAATTGCTTGTGTTAAGAGAAATTCCTTGTGGTAGAGTAAAACCAATGAGTTATAATGTTGGCATGAAACACGAGTTCACCACCCTATCTATGCTTCAACTTTTTTTTTTCTCTTCCTTTCTCCGTAACTTCTTGAATTGACACTCGGACACAAAAGTGGGAAATAGCGTTTGCGTTCAGTTTACATATCGGGCATAATTTACGGAAAGTTGCAGTAATATGGGTATCACTTTTGCAGAGAAGAAGATTGGTATATATATACATGGAATAGAATGTTCTGATATCATTTAAAAGTAAAGCCTAAGCAATCTCTAACTCATCTTTCTCACCCCTTGAGGCTAATTTGGTGGTTAAGGGTGATAACACTAGTTTGCGAGGTCGAGGGTTCGAGTGGAAGCGACGATAACTGTGGGTTGTCAATTGTCGCGGACCTGTGACATGCAATAGAACTAGGTGCTCAGGCCCAAGACTGCTTGTCTCAATGAGGTGCTACGGTGACCTCACCGTGCAGGGGCCCAAATCCGCTGTCAGTGTCAGCTATGACTCTTGGAAACATTCCGTAGCAGGAAGGTAATGCCTGCATGGTAACACCCATCATTGGTATGCTACTACTGATTGCCCCCGACTCTTATTTTATCGTTAAAAAAAACTCATCTTTCTCTACCATTGAAGAATAACATGTGAAAATGATTGGTAAAACCAAAAATTCAAGTGAAGTACTTTTTATTAAGTTATATAGAAGTTGTCTCCTAATTGTTTGGATGACTGATAATATGGTTTATTAATGTACAGTATGGTATGATACTGTATGGTATAATGTTATAATTACTATTTACTGTGTTTGAGAAGATAATATGATATAACATGGTTAAATAATTATTTTTGTTTGGTTTTTGGTATAGTATGATTGTAGAACTGATAAAATGACTAAAATATCCTCATTTAGTGGTATAGTATGATGTTTTATGGTATTCCTTGAGGGTATTTTAGAAATGTTAAATTTATAAACCACAGGGAACCATTGTCATGGTGGTTTACAAAATCTTTTAAAATTCATAGTTTTTTAAATCATGAAAAATCATACCATACTATACATGGATATGTAGAAATCAAGACAAACAAAAATTTAACCATATTATATTTTATGAAACCATGGAAAATCATAAACCAAACAAAGCCTATGGAGTGGTACATTTTTTTTCACATCTTTGCTGCTGTAAAAAGTATGGTTCATACCTCTAAATCAATCTTCTAATGTAATTAAAATTAATTCGTTACTAGCATTAAAACTTCATTAATGTAATTATGAAATCTTAACATGCTACAATAATTCTTAACACTACTCATATCAGTGCTTCGTGAAAACGATAGTAATTTGTGTATGAGTTCCCCTGGTGATAATTTAAAAGTTTTAATGAGTTCTCAGTAGTGGTCCTTGGTCTTGGGCCATATATACATCAAATTTACAGTGAACATCACATATGTTGAGTATGAGAATATTTGTTTCTTTACCCAAAAAAGTGAAGAGAATCATTTAAATTGTCTTTAGCTTTAGTGAAATGACAAACTTCATTCACTCTCCAGGGAGTACATAGAAGCAGGGACGGAGCTAGAAACTCTTAGACATGGGGGTGGCGGCGCAGCGGCGAGGAGGCATAGCAGACAACGGAGGCAGGAGGTCGAATCGTCGAACTCGAAGTTTGGAACTGCAGAACTAAGAAAGTGAAGCGACGACATTGCAGTCTTGTAGAGCCAGAAGAAAAGAAGAGGGGATAGGAGAAGATGACCCAGGCTTGGGTGGGGCAGAGGTGGGGGATATAGGGGTTCCTCCGCTGGCGGTGGGGGCGGCCCCACCTGCCTCTGTCCCTGCGTAGAAGTGTATATGTACGTGTAATTAATTACACCAAGTATTTCCGTTTCTATCAAAATTTTAGCTAACAATGGCTTAATGACATTACTTCAGATCATAAGATCGACAAATCATTTTAATTGCTCTGATAACCCCAACCGGAAGGATGTTTATGAAGAAAAGCCAAATCCATTAGTACCATTACATTTACAATTTTACACTTAATATTTTTGAAACTCGACCTACGTTCTTTTTTCTCATTTTGATTTTCACACTTATTTATCAAATTTTTGCCATCATGGGTAAGAGATTACCACCACACATAGATCCGAGTTGGAATTCTAATGGAGGAGATTTCACAAGACCTTTTATACCTGATAATAAGACAAACTTTGGATGTATCTGATAGTCTTGACAATTATGCTCTAGCATACTTGCGTTATGATGATGAGACTTGGTCCATAGATGGATAATAACAGACTTGGTTCATGTTAGTTTCAGCTATAGAACTATGTCTCTTGAAACAATGCTTGGATGATCGCGGCTAGAGAGAGTTGCTTTTAGTGACTGCCTCTTCTTTTTCTTTATTCGGATAAGAAAATGAAGAACTTCACATCTTCCAAAGATTAACCATTTCTTAATTTGGAAACCAATGGCACGGTTGAACTTAGTGCTAAAAACCTTTTTATTACACAAATCTCAATATATTTGAACTTATCACACACAAATGTTTTGATCAATGAAAGGTTCCAAAAATGCTTTGAAAGCAATCATGAAACTTTTACGAAGAGCTTATTAGCCAATTAGTTTAGTAGCTTCACTCATACTTCACTAGAAAGCAAAGGCTAATTAACTGTTGGTATGTCTACCTAAAGACCAAAACATGTATAAAAGAAGACAACGTCTAATCTTGTCCGACAACTGTCATTCTAATTTACACAATAAAAGTCTTTTTATGAACCTGTAAGCTACAAGTTATATTTGCCTCCTAAATTGAACTCTCGATCACTTAACGTTGAAAACAACTCTAGTACAAGCAGATACACACCTATTAGTAATTTTATAGAACTTTATATAGCACATAACTTCACAGAGTACTTACCACAAAAATACAGACAAGAAAAAATGTTCCCTTGTACTACTCTGCCAGCAATCTTCTTGTTGGCATGGTCTTTCTTTACTGTCTTCACTTATGCTAATCGGCCTTCTTGTCGTCGGGAATTCAACAAATTAAGTTTCAGGAACTTCACAGCTCCTAAGTGCCAGAAATTGGGCACTTTGGGATTCAATTTCAGCTGGAAAATCGACGAAAAGAATTCCAACCAAGTTGATATCATCTTTGGCAGTCGATTACATGGAGGAAAGTGGATTGCTTGGGGGTTGAATCCTTCCAAGCCGGTGATGGTAGGAACCAGGGCAATAATAGCTATCAAACAACCAAATGGTTCCTTCAATGTTGATACTTATAACATTACTGGCGAGAACAAGATAGGTTGCAGGCTCAAACCTTCAAAAATTGAACTAAACGTTCCGCGGAAGACTACGAATTCGACGGACGGGACTATGTTGCAGTACATGTAAGAATGGTTCTTCCTGCAGAGTACAACATTACAAGATTGAATCATGTATGGCAAATCGGTCACGTCGCGGATGGAGTGGAGCCTAAAATGGATTCCAATGCTCTGGAGAATGTTGACAGTGCAGTAACTATAAATCTTCAGACTGGAGACTTGGGTACACAACTCCGGAGGCACCGGATTTACGTAACGATAAACAGCTCTAATTCAATTGCAGAACATATACAATCTTTAGTTCTGATACAAACAGAATATAATTTTTGCTTTGACATGTTTCATTGTTGGTCTGATTTTGCAGGTTCATGGGATCATTAACATTATAGGGTGGGGAATTCTGTTACCAAGTGGTGTGATCAGTGCAAGATATTTGAAGTACCCCTTCATTAAATTTAGGAAATGGAGGTTTTGTCTTCATGCCGCATTCCAGTCTGCTGGTTACATTCTTGGCTCTACAGGGTTTTTCGTTGGTATATGGATTGGAAATAGATCTGAAGACTACGGCTTTGAGAAACACCGGCTTTACAGCGTATTGATATTCACATTTACAACCATACAAGTAATCAAATCATTCTCTTCTCTTCCCTTCTCAACGTATTTTTTCTAAACAATGCTGCATTCAGGCCACGACAATTTTAATACTAATTCTTGTTCACTTCGAGAGACGTAAAATGCATAATGCCAATCTGAGTTCGTTCTCAATGTATCTTGCTGTCTACAACAATTGGTCTGAAATTGTTTCATCAAACTGATACTGCAGATGCTTGCGTTTCGATTAAGGCCAAAAAAGGCGGATGATTACAGGAAGTACTGGAACATGGATCACCATTTTTTGGGGTATGCACTGATTGCTGTGATCCCAATAAACATATTCTTGGGAATTTCCATTCTGAGGCCTGAACATCAAACTTGGAGATCATTCTACATTGGAGTCCTCGTAGTTTTTGCCACCATTGTTGTTGTTCTTGAGATGTACACTTGTATTAAATTTGCTTTTTTGTCTGGAGAAAATACTGCAGGCTCAAAACATCAAGGTAAAAGCAACACAACAGCAACCGGGGCTGACAACAGAAGCCAAACCGAACAGCAAAACCCACAGAACCAAATCACACCCATGAGTTAACCCATTGGTTCCATTCTGTTTTCATTTACAGAATTTATGAAACCAAAATTTTCGGTTCGGATTGATGCACCAAAATATGTATATTCCGACATATTTTTCGCTGCAAAATGAAGAAATATTGAGATTGTGGATGTTTTATATTTCCTTATTTTTTCTTTTCTTGAATCACAATGTTGTGTATTTTCTTGAAATTAATTAGTGCTAAAATCAACTCAACGCTCATAATGGTAGAAAATAAAATAGTTTATAAAAAAAATATTTGACATAAATTACCTCAAGTCGTGGCCACACTACTCGGACTCGCGGCCAAACAATAATGTTTTTTAATCTTCTAATTTCTGCTAAAATTAATTTTAAAAATAAAAATTCTCTACCCACATAACCCGTTGTTTACCCAAATTATCCCTGGTCCCGAACTGGGAACATAGGCAAAAAATGGCTGCACCTGCTCCAGCCATGAACAGAAAAGCCGTCACGGCACTACGATCCGTCCTTACTCGGGTCCGACAAGCGGCTGAGCGGGCTGGTACCCGACCCAAACAAGTCCGGGTCGTGGCTGTCTCCAAAACCAAACCTGTTTCCCTTATACGCCAGGTGTACGACGCCGGACACCGATGTTTCGGCGATAACTATGTTCAAGAAATCGTGGAGACAGCTCCTCAGCTTCCGGATGATATTGAGTGGCACCTCATTGGGTGCTTGCAGAGCAATAAAGTGAAAATGCTTCTGTGTAATTGTTCCTTTTTATGTTATTATAATGATGCCTTAGAATCTTAAAGGCGGCGCCTTGGAGTCTCTGCAATTTTAGGAACCATTTTTTGTTTACTTGTTGAACCCATTTTAGGAATCTGGTTGCTTTGCAGTGGGTTCGTGTTGTTTTGCGTTTTTTTATGTAAATATTGCATATTTATTAGGTTGGAGTTTTAATGATTTATAATGTGCCAGTGATGTGTTGGTTATATATAGTCTGGTAGATTGATGTCTAACTTATGAATACCATGAAGCCTTGTACATTCTTGCTGTAAATTTCCTTGTTTATTGAGAGATGATAAAGTATTAAGGTGTGCACTGCTGTATGCAGCTGGAGTCCCCAATCTTGCCATGGTTGAGGGTGTGGATAATGTAAAGGTAAATTCTTGTTTTTCCAGAATCGCAGGATGCAGGAGTTTTTTCCCTTTTACCCGTTGTCACTAGTCACTAGTTCTGGAGCTAGTGCCAGAACGTCTCTAGAACTAGTTCCACTGATCTTTTTATTATTTGTCACTTATTCTAAATTGTGTGAATCGTCTTTTGTCGAATAGGTGGTGACTATTCTTGATCGAGTGGTTTCTGGCCTGGGAAGAAACCCTTTGAAGGTCCTTGTCCAAGTGAATACCAGTGGAGAAGCATGTGAGTGTCACTAGTATCTGCTTTCTGCATGTATTTCCATTAGCAGATGAGTTCAGCTTGAAAGTATCGTCAAAAATAAAATTTCAGTGTCTTTGCCCTCCCCCCTTCTAAATTCAAGTTTTTGTGTGCCTTACTGTGTAATCACTGCAACTACAAGCCAACTATGTGACTATCTGAATTTTGTATTCATTGATAGAACTATCATCTTCTTGTTCCCACTGTCAGATATCTTTTAACCATGCGCATATTATGATGATTTAGAATTTACTCCCTCAGGTAACTAAAATGAAACATACTGGTGCTGATCTACACTGCAGCTTTTCATATAGGCAACATAATTCTTTGTAGGTCTTTGTCTGCAGTGCTAACCAGTTTGAGAACTGATGGTATTCTCCCACATTTCAGTTTGCTAGACTGATCTTAATGGTTGAATGTTGTGACACTATTTCAGCAAAATCTGGCATCGATCCTTCAGGTTGTGTAGGACTTGCAGAACATGTTAAATTGCACTGTCCAAATTTAGAATTTTCTGGCTTGATGACAATAGGGATGCCAGACTATACATCGACACCAGATAACTTCATGGTAATTCTTTGCTACTATACAGGCGAGTAACATTAGCTGAAAGTGAATTCATTCATATACAATTGTTTTGTCCTTAAATTCTGGATGATGAAAGAAACAGATTCACTTGCGCCTACTATCTTTCCGTGTTTATGCACATTGCTTAATGTTGGCAATGTTTGTGCACAAATCATGGAATAACTGAGATAATCATATTTTGGATTTCCTATCTCATTGGTTTTAATTGGACATTTTTGTTAGTTTGATAATCTTGGTGCCTTTTTATTT
>CAODLS010916636.1:0-15019 GCA_948243855.1 Flueggea neowawraea | reverse complement strand
GTTTTGGACACAATGTTTTTTGTCCAACAAGAAGAGAGATCGAAGTTTCATTGTAACC
This sequence comes from Flueggea neowawraea, assembly GCA_948243855.1. Classification (NCBI taxonomy): domain Eukaryota; kingdom Viridiplantae; phylum Streptophyta; class Magnoliopsida; order Malpighiales; family Phyllanthaceae; genus Flueggea; species Flueggea neowawraea. Next base: position 14,961 of record CAODLS010916636.1, on the reverse strand, counting down.
CACAGTACCCACCGCACATAGATAGTGAATATAGTCGTTTATTCCCATGTCGTATACAAGACCAGGTTCTGCTACTTTGTCTGGGTTCACTAAGCCACCTCCATAGTCAAATGGATCTGCAAGCTTCCTCGGAAAATCCTCCGCAAAGATTGGTTCTCCAAATGGATCGGTTTTCCATGCTGCAATAAAACAGCTTCATCAATTTCTTTCATTGGTTTCTAGTTTAATAAGTTCAGTAAATCAAAATGAGAATGCTAAGTTTAGTAAATCAAAATGAGAATGCTAAAAAATATTAGGTTTAATGCTTCTCAATTAATTGCCAAATAGTTCCCTAAAACATTTATGTTGGCCTCAAATTTCTCAATTAATTGTCATCCTCTAGTAATCACTAAGCAATATTTTTGTCTTAAAATTAGCAATTTTGGGTTTAAGCTACTCAACATGATTATAGTTTATTTTCAGTTTAAGTTAAGGACCAGAGACAAACAAACATTATTGTTAGGGACTATTATTGAACAACTTATCGGAAGATTTAAGATCAAAATTGTTAATAGTTCAAGCACTATTTTATGTGTTATGCCAAAAATATGATACCAAATGCATCTTTGAGCTCTCTTTAGCATTGCAATTTTCATGCAAGTTATTATGGAAATAAACAAAAACATTGAGTTAGCACGACCACGACTCACATGTTTGATGTTTGAAAAGTCTAGTGGTAAATAGAGATTCAGGCTTCAATTCCTAAAAGAATCAGAAAAAAAACAGTACCTGTGGTTGTTAGAGCTGATCTAATCGCAGCAGGGGACCATTCAGGACGCAGCACCTTGAGAAGTGCTACAATTCCTGCGACGTGTGGGGTTGCCATTGACGTTCCAGAGACGAAGACAAACCCATCAACAATTGAAGATAGTATGTTCACACCAGGTGCAGCCACATCTGGCTGTAATTTTGACACAAATTAACACCGATAAAATTAATTAATTTCAACAAATATTCGAGTGAAAAAGTTACGGATTTGTTTGACAACTACAATATTTAACGTGTATAACAAATATTTTTAAAAAAAAGAAAGTCATACCAAATTTTCTTTTTTAATATTTAAAAACATATTATGTATTATTTGCTAAATCATGGTTGATACTGCAATAAAAATTATTTTTTAAAAATTTTTATTAAAAAATCGAGTTAATTAATTTCAGATTTAATTATTTAATTTTAAAAAATAATTACTTAATTATAATTTTAAAAATTATTTAATATTAAATATTATTATTTAATTTAATTATTAATTATTTAATTATAATTATTTACTTAATTTTATAATAAATTAAATAATTATAACTATTATTTAATTATTATTAAATTTATTTAATAAAGGAGTACTCATTTTAATATCTCTAAATCATAATTCTACTTGTACCTTCAAAATGGCTGGAGCTATTGAGTTAGGTCCTCTGGACGAAAACCTGGCCACGTAAGTCCCGACAGGCTTACCCACTAATGTTTTAGCGGGACTTATTCTTACCTTTGGAGAACTAAACACAAAAGTTAAAAATAAATTTCGACAGTTAAAGTTGGCACAGAATCAATATATACTTAAAACTAAACCAAAAAATTCATACAAATAGTACCTGGTAGAGCGAATATAAAACAAGATCTTGTAACCAAGTTCGTAGTCTACAAAGACTTGTGGAAAATCAGGAGCTACATTAGTCATAGCGCTGGTCGGATTCTTTGCAACAATCAGACCTACACCGCCGGCTTGTAAAGTGGCGTTTGCAGCAGCTTCAATGTCATCGCCATTCATAGTCCTAGAGAAGCATAAAACCACTTTGCCTGTTGCTGGATTGTTATTAAACGAAATATTTTCGCAGGTACTGCCAATAACAATTTTTTGATTAGTTCCTATAGAGAGAGAGACCATATTTACGAGTAGCTTAACATTTTGTTTTTTTGATAAAAAAGTTGTATAAATTAAGCTGGAGTCTTGTGAGAAGTAAGTAGTATTAGACCTATTTACTGTAGGACCTGTAGGTATATCTTCTGCATGCATCAATGCGGTAAAATTAATCTCCTTGCCAGTGTAAAGGGATTGTCCCTGTAAAAAAATTATAACGGAAGAGAAAATCACTAAAAAGCCTAACACCGAGCAAAACCCAAAAGTTACAGAACAGCAAGAAAACAGAGCAATTAGAATTCAGAACATACCAGTATGAACATATTGTTTCCGAGAGCAACTTTTGTGGGAAAGTTCCGATCCATGTTGAGCGCGGCCACCGTTGTTGCCCAAGGTGATATGTTTAGCACGGTCTCCGAATAAGGTCCAAAATTTCCAGCCGCACAAATAACCGAAATACCTCTGGCTACGGCATGGAAAGCACCATACATGACCAACTCATTAGGATCAACCTCTGCAAACATTGGAATAGGATAGCCGAGCGAAAGCGATAACAGATCAACCCCATCATGAATCGCATCATCAAATGCCTTCATCAAATCCGCGGTCGTGCACTCTTTCGCTGGCAGTGGCACCGCCCAGCAGGTTTTGTACATGGCAACGCGTGCTCGTGGCGCGCCGCCTCGTACTGTTCCCATTGCAAGGCCATTGTAACTCACATTGTGAACAATGGAGCCTGTTGCAGTTGTGGAAGTGTGAGTTCCGTGTCCAGCCGCGTCTCGGGCTGACATGTATTCGCGGTATGTGGTGTTTATTACATTCCCGAATTCGGCTATCAAACCGGCATTATACCATTTTGCTCCGATTAACTTTCTGTTGCAGTTCTTTTTAGCATCAAAACTCTCCCCAGATACGCATTTGCCTTTCCAGCGGCTTGGAATAGGGCCTAATCCTTCATCATTGTATTGTTCTGACTCTGGCCACAACCCTGTCACCACATCATTCATTGGCTATTTAATAAAAATTAATGAAAGGAAAAAAAAAAGAAAGAAACAAAATCACCCTGTTCTCTTTCTTGATTTAAAAGCTCGTCAGTTTAAGGTATATGAGATTATCGGTTGAAATTTTATTTTGAGTCAAATTTCGAACTCTGATTTTCAAGAATCAACAATACACACATCCAATCACTTAAACTTATTAATCAGATTATTGAAATGAGATTTTATCTTTTGATCTCTGGATCACATATAAGCTGACTTTTTATATTTAGATTGAGAAACAGCAAACCTGAGTCAAAAACACCGACAATTACTCCATCTCCCATGTTGGCCTTGTGCAAAAGATCATTGGAGGAGGCAGAGGTAATAGGTAGGCCAAGAAAATCCCAACTTCTGGTTGTTTCCAGTTTGTAGGAGTGATTGGGAGAAACTTTGATCACCCCTGGTAATCCTGTTCCGGAAAACATGACCGATTTAGTTGCCGAAAGTGTCTGTAGAAAAGGAAAACAAAGAGTATATACTATGGAGTTGATTTTTGGAAAGTACTGGAAATTTGTTCCACTTGAGACTCTGAAAGCTTGGCCGCGAACCCAGAAAAGCCATGCCTGTAACTGTAAATCATCGAATCAGCCGCGGCTTCTTTGCTGTATCAGAAATTATTCGATCACACAAAAATTAGTACAATGGAACTGTCTGAACCCAAAATTTGCTTTTAGAAATATTGGTTAACTAGTGTTCGATTCTCCTTAGAAGAAAATAAAATGATTTTGAAAAAAACAAATAAATTAGTTAACTAGTTGGACTCGCACCTTCCAAGGACTGATGCCAAAATTTCATGATGTGATTCAGTGACAAGTTCGGGATCATTGTGTTGTCTTTCGCCCATATAAACTATGTGGACCTATCAGTCAAGTTCAGTTGATCAGTACTAAGTTTATTTTGTTACTGGAAAAACTAGAGATAATTAGTTTCTATTGCAAATTAACACTCACGTTGGTTCTGCCGGAAACAGGTGCAATGAAGCTTTTCTCGCCATTTAGCGCCAGCAAAATGGCCAATACTAGCAGTGGAGTTTTTCTGCATTTGATAGTGGCAGAAAAGAATCTCATTGTGTTGCTTGTGTTTGTTTATTGATTGGACACACATATTCTAACTTCGTCGGTGGTCTTTATATAGTGTAGGTTTTTGATAAATACTGCTTTGGTGCCAGGAAGGATTTTGATAAATACTGCTTTGCTCGAAACACGAGCTTTTCTTTTGGATAATTTTCATGTAAGGCTGTGCAGGACTAAGACCTAGTTGAATAGAGTGGAGTGGAAGGTTTTTAAAGGATAAGTACCACTAAAATTCTTTGTTCCCACAACTCTCAATTCAGGGTTGAATGTGATTCAACTTTTATATGTAGAATGCAGTTGAATTTATGTTTCCATTTCGTTTTCCTCTTTTCCACAAAACAGTTTTGCCAAACAAAGGATAACTTTTAAGTTTTTCTATAATCGTTTCTCTTCCCCTCATTTCATCCTTATTTATCTCCTATTCAAGAATAACCTTAATCGTAAAATGTGACATTTTAATTATATTCAGTAATTTTAAGTTGTTAATCCATAAATGCTATTTAGTTTTAACATTTATTATTTTGATTTGTATTTTTTTTTTATTTTTCCATACCATGTTTTATGTTTAATTAATTACCCAAAACTTTTTTTTTCTATTAACGAAAATATTATTCATGAATTAATAATATAATTGTTAATAATTTGACTATATCTAAGATCAAAATTGTGAATAATTTAAGGACTATATCTAATGATTTTTTTAATAAGTCAATAAATTTTATTTATCCTATCCACTAAAACAAAGAATCCCACCAACAAAAATAGAATCTTATTTTATGAAAAGATTATGTCCGGAGGTTCATACAGGTCATTCTCGAATGATGATAAAATTGTGAGAGTTTAGTTTTGGCACGAGGTCGACATTGTCTCAAAGTACAGGAGGCAAAGCAAGCCCCCGCGATTGGTACAACACACCAAAGAGTCAAACAAAAAGAAACGAAATGTCACATAGATGTTGATTGTCGAGATGGTATATTATGCATCGCAGTGCTGGCATCATCCTAATGAAGCCCTTCGGTTAATTAAGACCATCATTTGTCAATATAAACTATCTATTTTTAAGTAATCATAGATTATAAGCAATTTTTAACTCTTACCTATTAGTTTAGCTTTTTAAATAAGTTAATTATTGACTTAATGATTGGAGTTTAAATTTCACTCTCCTCATCTTTTAATTAATTAAACTGAGCTGAGTTGAACAGAAATAGATAGAATACTTGAGCTTTAAGTAATTAAATGGATTAATTGCACGTAAATAACAAAAAGCTTGAACCTCACCTATTAATGGATCGATTGTTGATAGTAAAAAATTGTGAAGATAAAAATTTATAGTAATTACTTAATTTAAGATGATTTTTATCTTGGACATAACTTGTAAATAAATTAATTTTTTTGTTGACAATAACCATAGATGAATTTTGAGTTCACATATTTTTGTATTTGGAAAGATGTTTTAATAGTTTGAGTAAGAAAAATACTTATAGACAATCACAAACGACGTTTTAAAAGATTAATGTGTTTATAAACAACAATTCCAACAAATGGCGCTAATAATTATGGATTATATTTCTCAACTACTACTGTAATATTATTCAATTTAAACTTGTCCACTATAAATTTAGACATTTATAGCTTTACCTATGAAAAAGCGTCACAATATTTTGAATGAGAAAAAATATTTGTTGTAATTGACCTTTGACTCTTATTAAAATCATAGCACTATAATTTTAAATTTCAAAAAGGATTTTCTCACTCATCAGCACCATTGACGTGTTTAACGAGGATCAATCTAGTCTTTAAATGGAAAACGTGTTTGAAATGTTTGTATAGCAGCCGTCGATGTTGGGCAGTGGTCATTGTTAGGTTATTCGTAATTTATGGTTTTTAAAGTCGTTCTGCGTGATGTTTATTCAATTTTTTTATTATTATTTTATTAAAATTCTTAGTTTTTAATTCTTTAACTTTTTCATTCGTAATCTAAGAGCTATTTTAATAGTTTTACCGGACGCCTACTCAATTTTTCACTAAACACAATTTTATTTTAATATCGTTGGAGTAAATCTGAAACGATCCAACTGTCAGATTTTGATTTAAAAAAGATTAAACGGGTCAGGCGCGGGACCAATAGATCTCGTGTCTGACACATGTAGTTTGTCCTCCCGTAGGAGGACGAACTACGACATAGGAACCTAATAATGCGTTCTCATATCAACGACTAAGATCCCAATACGAGATTAAGCCGCGTAACAACCAGCCTTAGGCTTGGTGACATCTCATGTACAATTAGAATGATACATGTTGACATGGATAAAGTAAGACAAATTAACCAATTGGAAAAGAAACGAGACAGCTCATGCAAGCCGCACAAGTGGCAGTAATCAAGCACACGAAACACAATGAACAAGAATTCATACGGCAATATTAAGAAAATAGAGATTTGAAAGAAGAGGGAAAAGTCTTTGAAAGGGTCAGATCAAAGAAAAAAAATCATGTGGACTACAATATTTAATGACAATTAATATATCAAAATGAAGAAATGAACACTACAACCTAAACATTTCACCTGGCAGTTACGATGCATTTCAGGAGGAACTGACTTGGTTTTCCCCAAGAATTCTACTCTCTGTGTCCCATTTTGAGTGGCACAAAAAGCCATTTTAGATGTCCCAAAAAGAATGAGAATACTCATTCATTTTACTTCAATGCTCCTTTTATGCCCTCCTTTAATTTCTTTGAATTTGACAAAAAAATAAATGGTATTGAGCAATAAAAGTTACAACTTTAATTACTACAAGAAAATAGAAAAGAGAATTATGTAGCTCATTTAACAATGAGCAAAATTTATAGCGGCTCCTACTCTTTTTAAATTAACCATTCAACTTCTTAGACATTAACATTGTTAGTTTTTTTAACATGCCACCAAGGTTTGCCTATGCATTATCAATTCCTCATAGAAAAATTGAGTGAGCAACGCCAAGAAGAATTGGTGGTGAGGGCATTAAGTCAAAAACATTTTGTACCTCACATGCCTCATGAAATGGTTCACTCTCTGTTTGAGAAAAAGAACATATCTTATTTCTCAATTCAATAGTCTTTTGAGGTGCGGAATACTTCATTATAAACTTCTTATAGGCCTCACCCCATGTTCCCAAAGAACCCTCCGGTAAATTTATCAACCAAGTCTTCGCCCTATCCTTCAAAATGTAGGGAAAGCACCTCATGGGAAGTTCATATTCGATTAAATCATGTAGGGGAAAGGCTTGGCCTAAAAAATGTAAGAGAATTTTCCAAAAGGCAACCCATGGAAAGATGGTAGCATATTAAAATAGATGTTCTTCAATTCATAATTCCTTGCTGCCAGACTCAATCTTATGCATAAAGGAGAAGCTCTAATAACTGGTCTTTGAATTTCCCTCAAACTCATTCGAACCGGCATTTGTTGCCCAATTCCATCCCTCTGCAATTGCCCCATTCTTTCTTCATTCTCATGATCAACCCTAGGCCTTGAATTTTCGGCCATTGTCTCCATTCTTCCATTAACGCGGTTAGCTCGGCACAATTTTTTGATTTCCGGTATCAAGGGATGATTTCAACGTTTTCCAAATTCTGAGTTTGCCTTAAATACATGTACTAACCGAAAAGCAAATTACAAACAAACATGTAAAAATAAAAAGAAAAGATCATGATTAATAGTGTCAATTCCCGACAACGGCACTAAAAACTTGATGTGAGTTCTTGTTTAATCATGTATGTAAATTTAGGATACATAAGATATTTTTCATGATGACGTGGAGGAAGAGGCAGAGTCAAAGGCAAAGGTAACCAAGAAAGATACAATGAAATAAAATTTGATAAAAGTTAAATTGATTGTTACTCTAGTGGGAAATATGGCCACTATTCTTGGGAGTGTCAATCTAACAAAGTAGAAGAGGAGACAAAGCTTATCATGTACAGGGAAGAAGAAGAGGAGCTTTCTTACAGTCAAGGAAGACCATAATAGTGGAAAGAGTACGTGGTAACTAGACAATGAAGCAAGCAACGACATGACTGTTGATAGAAACAAATTTATTGAACTTGACACCAAAGTGGCAGGACATGTGCGTTTTAGGTGATGATGAATCAAAAGTGGAGATAAAAGGTAAAGACACAATAAAATTCTTCCTAATGTTTATTACATTCCCAAAATAAAAAATAATATTTTTAGTATTGGACAACTCATGGAGAATGCTTGTAAAATACACATGGAAGATCATTTCTTACAGCTTCAAGACAGAGAAGAGAGCCTTATAGCAAAAGTTTCAATGACTAAGACTGTTTGGTTGTTACAACAGAAGTATTTCTGTCTTTATTTCTTACAATCACTCGTTCAAGATCATTCATTCGAGAAAAGACACAACACTAATCGGCGCATAAAATATTTCAGTCGTTAGATAAGCAATACTAACGATTGAAATGGTCGGTCCATCTTCAGTAATCATCAGTGGAGAACTTTACAATCTGTGTTCTCACAGATATGGGAATTATAACATTGTGGATCCCATCTGTCCAAGTCAAGCTTCCAAAGTAGTACCAAGTATTTGCTTTGTGGGAGGTGGATACCGTGGCCTTGAAGGATTTGATCTTGTTGCGCGAGTCAAATACCAAAGTTTCAGGGCTTACATTTACTGTTATTCCAAGAGGTGGCTCAATCACGGCCTTGTATGCTGAGTTGACAGGACCAACATTTGTGACAGTTCTAGTAAGAGTGACTGAATTTCGCAGGTCTGGAATGGTAATGGAAGGAACATTTACATCGTAAATAGAAGGCTTAGGATTCCGGCATGTCGTGACTTGTTGTGCAACAACAGAGATTGATGTATCATTGTAACCCATGCTGCAAAGATAATTAATGTAGTCATTGGTGCGCATATCATAAACAATGCCAGGATCTGCTGCTTTGTCTGGGTTCACTAGACCACCTCCAAAGTCAAATGGATCTGCTAACTTCTTGGGAGAACCCTCCGCAAAGATAGGCTCTCCGAATGGATCTGTCTTCGAAGCTGAAATACGTATTTTTGTACACAACAAGATCATTGTTTGATAATAAAAAGAAATAAGAAATCTCTTCTCCTCTAGGATATCAAGACCAATCACTGAAAGACCAATGGCTAAAAAAATTGGTTGTGAATGCAATTTACCTGTTGTGACTAAAGCAGATTTAATTGCAGCAGCGGACCAATCAGGGTGAATTGCTCTAAGAAGCGCTACAATTCCTGCAACGTGGGGAGTCGACATAGAAGTTCCGGATTGCAGTGAAAAGCCATCAGAGTAACTTAAATCTGACGGAGCACCTGCAGCCAAAATACTTGAACCAGGCGCTGCAATGTCTGGCTGTTTAACAAATATTATACAAGAATAAGTAAATTGCCTGTGAGCACACAAAATCCACAAAGCATAATACCCTATAATGTGAACTTTCAGTACTAAGGGTCGCAAGTTTGATTTCTCGTGGAAACAAATAAATAGACTTATCAGAAAAAGGGTCCTACAAAAAGAGACTTGCATGCACACATTACCTTGAGAATTGCTGGAGCCATAGAGTTGGGTCCTCTACACGAATATTTGCCGACCTTGGTGGCTATATGTTTGCCAACCAGTGATTTAGCGGGGCTTACTTTTATCTTTGGAGATCTATGACAATTCATTAAGCAATTTATGTATTGTTATTGTGTTGATACAGAGTCCTGACAGAGTTGATGAAAACGATAATGGTAGATACCTGGTTGTATGAATGTACGTTAACATTTGAGTGCCGAGCTCATAGTCTACAACGACAAATGGATAATATGGAGGCAAGTTGTTTTCAGGATTTCGAGCTAGAACTAAACCAATCACGCCAGGTTGTGCGAAAATACTTGCCCATTCATTTATATTGGTAACTACATTAAAGAAAAGAACTATTTTGGGCTCTTTTGAGGCATCATCACTAGTAGCTGACAGGCTTTCATTGCTGCAAACAATAAATATATCACGAAATTCTTCAGTATCAAACTTCTATTTGCAAGTAATGGAAGTCTTGATGAATAAGCTACTTACCTGCTCGTATTAATCTCTTCCGCTGACACTAAAGAAACAAAAGCAGTTTCTTTTCCCCCGAACAAAGATTGACCCTACATGGAATAAGAACAAGTCTTTATTTTTTGTTTAAAACATGACCGTGTGATCTTATTCGTCTAGAATACAAAGAGGTAGAACAATCATGCTTATAAGAATATGAAAAATAAAAGGTGTAACTAGCTATACAGAGGTAGTTTGGTTTTGCTGTAATATTCTTTTTCTCAAGGCTGCTTGTGATCTTAGGCCAAAATTCTCTTGAATGTGCGGAAGCCTTTTTTAGAACTAATTGCTAATTAAAGTGACTCTAGTAATAAGTGGTGGACACGAGGCTAGTAAAACAAACACATAATTTTATCCAAAAACTTTAGGCATTAATGAGTCATTGCCATTTATATGTCCATCACACATATTTTTATGTTCACACTTGTATCCAACAATTAAGAAAACAAATTAATAAATAATGAATTTTACCATTATGGTCATGTTGTTTCCGAGAGTAATCTTTGTTGGGTAGGACCGATCCATGGTGGTAGCTGCTACAGTTATAATCCAAGGTGCTGTGTTAAGAACAGTCATAGCATAAGGCCCCTCATTTGATGCTGCACAAATGACTGGAATGCCTCTAGCAACAGCATGGAATGACCCAACAGCAGTAGCGTCTCGAGCATCAACATGAGAATAAAGTGGAATATGTGGAGGGCCAAGAGAGAATGATAAGAGGTCCACCCCATCATGTATGGCTTCATCAAATGCCATTAACACATCAGCAGCTGCACCTCCCTGTTTCCAACTGACCTTGTACATGGCAATACGAGCCTTGGGTGCGCCACCTCTTACTTGTCCAGATATAATCCCTTTGTAATTTGCATTGTTAATAATGGATCCCGCTGCGGTTGAAGATGTATGAGTTCCGTGTCCTCCGCCATCTCTAGCCGACAGGTAATCCGGCCGAATATCAGAAACACTGATGTTTTTCAAGTCAGAATCAGCTAAGAGACCATCAATGAACCACTTTGCTCCAATCAGCTTTCTGTTGCAATGCTTTTTGGCATTAAATTGATCACCAGATTCACAACGACCATTCCAACGAGTTGGGATTGGACCTAGTCCATTGTCATTGTAGGCTTCGGACTCTGGCCACACTCCTGCCAGCCACCACTAATTAAATAAGATTGATTGAAAGTAGGATTTTGCATGAGTGATCACTTATGTTTTGGTTATTTCTATGTATAGAAATTGATCTTCGATGTTTCTTAGAAAACAATGACCTCGGTAATGGAAAATACCGTCCAGGTGGGATAAGTAAGATGGAAATTCAACTTAAAAGTTCTATCATCCCATCCATCGAATATTCCACACCAATTGTGTGAGTAAAAACACAAATGAAAAAAACAAAAACAAAAGCAGGGAAAATCAGTCTAAGTGGCATGGGTAGAGTTTTTCAATAATTGACATGGCATATCTAATATGGGTGATGAAATATAACTTCCAAATTGAATCTTCACCGTACCCGTACTGCATGGATTGTATTTTCCTCGTACCTTAACCGAAATCAGAAAATGGTCATTCATTAAACTTTAATTAATTGTGGTAGAGAGAGAGAAAACCTGAATCCAAGACACCAACAATAATTCCATCACCCATGTTGGCCTTATGCAAAAGGTTGTTATTAGTATTGAGATACTGGCCAAGATAATCCCAGCTTCTAGTTGTTTTCAGGGTGTACCTGTGATTGGGTATGACACTGATAACTCCAGGTAGACCTGATGAAAGAAATGACTGAATCAACATGAGCACGAGGTGATGCTAATTTTTAGGAGACTGCTAAAATGTACGGATAAATTTTTTAAAGGACATTATTAGGACAGATTTATACACATATTTTGATATGAGAAGTAACTAATAAATTTTTTTTCAATATTAGAAAATAAATTATTTTCAATTGATAGCATGGCCAAATACTTAAGTTATGTAGTTTAAAAATAAATCAAAATTGGAATATGTACAATGAGTACATAAAGGAAATTAATTAGAATCAAAATTATTCTAGCCAAAATTGTTTGATTAATGTTAAATCGGAATTTGATTGACACAATTATTTATTTACTTTACATCATTGGCATTTAACTAATTTTGTTCCAGCCAAATAAGATCCATATAGATAGTAAAACATTTTTTTATAGAGTTTAAAAGATTGGTCATTTTCAAAATTTAAACTTGAGATCTCTCGTTAATGGAGGAGGAGCCTGTACTAGATGCTCAACCACAAGGCTCTATGTGTGTATTATAAAATAAAATAAAAATGAAATTATAACATTATAAAAATTAATTGCAAAAAAGAATCAACAGTCATAATTCTATAAAAAATTATTGATACTTTTTCTTTATAGGCCTAGGTTTTTTCTCATTACAAGATTGTTCACTAGTTTTATCTTTAAGACAACTTTTTGTAATATAAATAAATTAACACGCAAATCTGACTAATCATGAAAAATCAAAACAAAAAGATAAAATTTCTTTTTGCTACGAAAAATCAAAAACTATTAACCCTTTATTATTGGATAAGACTCCAAACCCATTAGAATAACCTCTATTGGTAAATCATGCATTCCAGAAGATTTTTCAAAAAGAAAAGAAGTTATGAAATTGAGTTTGTATGCTTGGTCAATAGCGATAGAATAATGATGATGAAGTTGTAACACTCATTAACATTTTCTATATTAGTGTTTCATGTGATCATTTGTTTAGTTTAGATAGAAACTTTGCATAACTCACTTCAAAACCCACTTTAAATAAACTCTAATTTACAAAGTATTTAAGCTAAAATCTTCAGAGAAAAAATATATTTAGGATAAAATCAATTCAGCGAGAGGAGAATATGTAGTCCTTCTTATAAAAAAAGGAATATATGAAAGACCCCTTATATATTTATGCACGACTTAGTTAAGCTGACCTCCTGTGAAAGGTCTTTTAAAAAGGTTTTGAAAAACAGAAAACTATGAAGCTAAGTATGGGAATACGGGAAATTTGGTCTACTTGAGAATCTGTAAGCTTGGCTGCGAATCCGGAAAAACCATGCCTGTAACTGTAAATCATTGAATCAACAACGGCTTCTTTGCTGCAGCAGAAAACATTGTTAGTCAGACAAAAATATTTAATCCAAACTACTATTCCATTAATGGTTAATGATCACGAAAGTAAAATTAAACTGATTGGTTCATTAGAATTAGAGACACCTTCCAAGAACTGAAGCCAACATTTCATGATGGGATTGAGTGACCATTTCAGGATCATTGTGTTTTCTTTCACCCATATAAACGATGTGGACCTTTCAGACAAAAGCTCAATTAATCAGTACTAAAAGTGTTTATTTTTTAATGGAAAAATAAAAGACGAAGTTTTCCGCAAATCAAGCACTCACTTTGGTTCTTCCCCGAACAGGAGCAATGAAACTGTTCTCGCCATTTAGCATCAGAAGAATGGCCACTACGAGTAGTGGAGTCTTTGTGCAGACTGGAAAGGACCTCATTTTCTTTGTTGTGTTACTTGACTAGGTGCAGACAGGTACTCTAACATGTTAGTATTTGGTCTTTATATAGCGGTGGTGAAAAGGGTTCTTTTTCCTTTTCTTTTGTTAATTCTTTTTGTTCTGTAAAGCATCTAAATGTTTTCTCTTTTTCCTTTTATTAAAACTTCCATGTTTTCTCTTTTAGTATTTAAATGTTTTCTCTTTTCTCTATTAAAACTTCCTTTTATTAAAGCACATCTTTAGTGTGTGTAAAGAACAAAATTTAGGGCATGTTTAATTGTAGAAAACTTTTTATATTTTATATTTTCTTAATTTTCTAGAGAATTATTTCCTACTACAGGATCGCAAAGTTTTAATAAAAGGAAAAAGAGAAAACATTTAAATACTAATTAAGATGTTAATTTTTGTTATGTTACTTGCTTTCGGTGTTAATAACAAATTTAATGGATTTTAGAGATGAAATAATGTCAAAAATTGATATAAGATTGAATGGTTCATCAATATTCCTGAGTTGCTTTTTGAAGGTTAGGCCACAAATGATAGAAGAATTAAATACTTCTGGGATAATATTACTAAGCTAATAATTTAAAGTAGGACGTTAACGATTATTTGGTTCTTCAATGTTGTAATGGAAAGAAAAAAAAATAAATAAGGAAAAGAGAAGAAAGTGAAAAGAAAGGATAGGAATGGGGGAAAAACAAAAACAAGAAGAGAAGAGAAAAGGAAACAAAAGTTTTTTTAAAAAATTTGGTAGGTAAGTTGACAGTATATTTCATTTATCTGCTATTTATGCAAACTCAACTTATACTCAATCATAACATTAAACTGTAATATTTGCCATTGTCATCATAATTTCTTACATAAAACCTGGTAGTCTTTTATCCAAAATCAAGCAAAATAGCTAAAATATTAGAGATTTCTAAATGGTTACAAATTCGTTTTAAAAGGCCAAGATCCAAAATAACGTTAGCCAAAACAAAAGTATTCTACTCCTATTGTTGGTCCAACCTTTTTTAGGAACTCTGACAACGACTTTGGAACGAAGCAAAATCACCTTCTAGCTGCTATCAATCTGTGGAGGGAGGAGAGGGGGCGAGTATAAAACTCGTGAGTTGACACATATACAACAAAGGGAGAACAATAAAGGGGCTAATATATATATATATATATATATATATATATATAGGGGGCTCCACTTACTCTAAGAGTAAGTTTCTTACACTTACTCTTCATCCCACCATTCATTGCACTTAGATTTGATAGATTTAATAGTGAGGATTGGATTTAAAAAAGGAAGTTACATCTATCATTAGATTTAGATACAAT